>AWOL01S0003744.1:0-26493 GCA_000715115.1 Nicotiana otophora
TTGAAGATCATCAGATTGGCTTCCCATCTTCGGCAAAGGGACGGGAGATGAATGAGGAAGAATCAAAAGACAATTGCGACATGGACAAAAGGTCTTCGAGGGGTCGGTTTCTGCCCTACGAACGAGCTGAAGGACGCGACAGAGGTTTCCAATCGGCAGACAGGTTCATTACAGACAGTAGAACTGATCATGCTCGGAACAACAAATCATTACAGGACAAAGAAATATCAGATACACGAGATCCTTCCTACTCCCGGCTATCAGAATACAACGTAAATGTCAGTGTAGTAGATTTGGTATCGACAATGAGGAATATTAAAAAATCACGATTCTTGAGGCCATTCGGGTTGAAGAACGCTGGAGTGACTTATTAGCGGCTCGTAAACAAGATGTTTGAAAAACAAATAGGGAAAATAATGAAAGTTTATATAGATGATATGCTCGTTAAGTCTTTGAATGCAGGTGACCACCTTAAGCATCTACAAGAAACCTTTCACATCCTAAGGAAGCATAACATGAAGCTTAACCCCGAGAAATGCACGTTCGGGGTCAGCTCTGGAAAGTTCCTAGGATTTCTGGTATCACAAAGGGGGATTTAGGTGAACCCCGATAAGATCAAGGCCATCAAAGATATCCCCGACCAGCTGTCAAGTGTGAAAGAAGTCCAAAGGCTCGCGGGGAGGTTGGCCACTTAGCAGTTTTATTTTCCGATCGTCAGAGAAATGCCATTGTTTCTTCGCATTGCACAAAAAGAAAAACAATTTCGAATGGACCCCATAGTGCTAGGAGGCTTTGAGAGATTTGAAAAGGTACTTGTCAAGCACTCTGTTACTTTTGAAACCAAACGAAAGGTGAAACATTATTGGTCTACCTCGCAGTCTCAGAAGTAGTGGTAAGTGCAGTTTTAGTTATTGAGGATGAAGGTACGTAATCTCCCATTTATTAAGTTAGTAAAATTTTAACGGGAGTAGAAACTCACTAACCACATTTGGAAAAGCTGGCCTTAGCTCTCGTAGTTGCCACTCGAAAGCTAAGGCCGTACTTCCAATGTCACCTGATAGCCGTGGTGACCACATTTCCTCTGCGGAACATCCTTCACAAACCCGAAATCTCGGGTAGGTTGGCCAAATAAGCTGTCAAAATGAATGAATTTGACATAGAGTATAAACCAAGGACTGCGATTAAGTCACAAGTCTTGGCTGACTTTGTGGCCGATTTCAGTCTGGGATTGCTGCCTCGAGCAACCAAAGAGGCAGTAATGATGTCAGAATCGACATCGAGAGTTTGGACCTTATTTATGGACGGGGCCTCCAATATGAAAAGGTTCGGGCTTGGCATAGTATTAACTACGCCTTCGGGAGAAACCCTAAGACAAGCCATCAGAACGGTTCCTTTAACTAATAATGAAGCAGAGTATGAGGCTTTGATTGCAGGACTCAAACTGGCCCAGGGACTAGATTCTGAGGTCATAGAAATCAAGTGCGACTCACAACTGGTGGTATATGAAGTCTATGGGATCTTCAAAACCAAAGAGGAGCACATGCAATAATACGTGGTAAAGGTCCAAGCTCTGCTGGCCCGATTTCATGAGTATAGTCGATTACTCATATCCCAAGGGAAGAAAATGCAAAAGCAGATGCACTGGATAACCTCGGCTCATCAACGAAAATGAAGGGATAAGAGTCTGGGACGGTAGTACAACTGATGCACACGGTCATAGATGTAGATAGCTACTACGAGGTAAATACTACTAATTTGTTTTGGGACTGGTGATACGCTCAAATTACACCTATATAATTGGTGTAAGGCGGTTGATGTCAAATATAATAACCCCACTAGGTTAGGGTCGAATCTCACAGGGAATAGGTGTGAAAAAGTTACTTAAATACTGTGAAACTTGACTTAAGCCGTAAATCTACTCCGTTAGTTTAAACCGAGTTTTGTAATTGTGAATGGTCGATGTCACGACCCAAAATTCCCACGTTCGGACCGTGATGGCACCTAATATTTTACTTGCTAGGCAAGTCAATGTTTGAATAATATTAACCAATTTTTAAATAATTTTTTTAAAACATTATTCATAACAAAGAAATAAATGCGGAAGTAAGGTCTGAAATGTAGTGAATAATCCATAAAAATAATGATGTCTAAATGCCATCCCAGAATTGGTGTCACAAGTGCACGAGTTTTTAGAATAATACAAATAAAGGTCTGAATAAAATAAAGTTATCTGGAAATAAACACGCAGCGAAAGTGAAGTAGACGGGGACTTCAGAAATGCTGACGCCGTGCAGTTATACCTCAAGTCTCCTCTGGTAGCTGAAATCTGAGCAAGTCTATGGTACGCCGCTGGGACCAACTCTGAAATGTGCACAAGAAGTGCAAAGTGTAATATCAGTACAACCGACCCCATGTACTAGTAAGTGCTGAGCCTAACCTCAATGAAATAGTGATGAGGCTAAGGCGGGTCACTTAAATTAACCTGTACGCAATATTAGTAACAACAACAAATAATAGAAATGAATCAGGTAACTCATTTAATATAATTCAAGCTAACTCAGCAGTCATAACCAATTATCATTTCTATTAAATTTTGTTGCAGTGTGCAACCCGCTCTCACAATATATTCACATTCAATTCTGTTGCAGCGTGCAACCCTCCCTCACAATATATTCATTTTCAATCCTCTCATATAATTATTTTTAATCAAGTATATATATTTAATTTTAAATAAGTCTATTGCGGCGTTCAATCCGATCCCCCAAATATTGACTTTTAATAAGTCTGTTGCGGCGTGCAACCCAATCCTCCAATATGGAGTTTTTTAATAAGTCTGTTGCGGCATACAACTCGATCCTCTAATATATCCATTTCAATAAATTCAGTCGTGGCGTGCAACCTAATCCTCCAATATATCTATTTACCAATTCTTGCAGAAGATATTTTTCCAATAAATGCAACAATTAATATAAAATTTTAAGACAACAAGCATACAATAATTATGATTTAATTATGAAACAAACAATGACAAATAGCAAATTATTATGGAAATCAAGGAGAAAATAGGCAGTTTAATATTTAATACGCTAAATATCAAATAACAATTAAGACACATAATTTAAATAGTATGTAACAATTAATGCAAAAATTCAAAAATTAATATTTGACAAAGAATAGGAGAGAAACAATTATTATAATAATTAATTCATAATTTTAAATGATTTATGAGTTTTTAAGTAATTATGCAAACAATTAATTTGACGGCGTATAGACACTCGTCACCTCGCCTATATGTCATTCGCATGCATTTTACATAACAAATAGTTTAAGGGTTCTATTCCCTCAGGTCAAGGTTAACCACGACACTTACCTCGCTTTGCAAATTCCAATCAATTACTCGACCACAGCTTTTCCTTTTAAATGTATTTTCAAAATCTTCAAATCTATTCCTAAACAATTCAATATACTCAATACGAATCATAGAAATTAATTCCATACGAATTTATTAATTTTTCGGATAAAAATCCGAAATTCATTAAAATACGACAGTGGGACCCACATCTCAAATCTAAAAAAAAACTCATAAAATCCGAACACACGTTCTGATACGAGTCCAACCATATAAAATTTATCAAATTCCGATGTCAAATGGACCTTCAAAACATAAATTCTCTTTTTTGGAAGATTTTATAAAAATCTGATTTTTCTTCCATAAATTCACGGATTCATGATATAAATGAGTATGAAATCATGAAATAAATCAATATAGGATAAGAAACACTAACCCAATATTTTCCCATGAAAATTGCCCAAGAATCGCCTTACCCGAACTCAAAAATTGGAAATGATAGAAAATGGGTCGAACCCCCATTTTCAGAACTTAAGTTCTGTTTTTCAGATTTTTATTCATTGCGATCGCGGAAATTTGTTCGCGGTCGTGTAGAACAAAATTTTCCCGGGTTTGTTTAACACTACGCGATCGCATGTAATGCCATGCGATTGCAGAGAACAATTTCTTAGGCTTAAGCGATCGCGTACAGGTTTATGCGATCGCGTAGCACAATTTCGGTGCTTTAGCTTCGGCCTCATTCCTTCTTCGCGATCGCAGCTTTGAGCTCGCGTTCGCAGTGCACTGTGAACTAGACTTTCGTGTTCGCATGCCTATCTTCGCGAACGCGGAGAGTAAAACTCACGGCATAAAATTTTCTCTTCGCGATCGCAGGAATGGCTTCGCGATCAGGAAGCACAATGCACTAGATGAAAACAAAAGCTCAAAAACCAGATTTTCTAAGTTCAAAATCATCCCGTAGCCTATTCGAAACTCACCCGAGCCCTCGGGGCTCCAAACCAAACATGCGCCCAAGTCCTAAAACATCATACGAACTTGCTCGAGTGATTGAATCGCCAAAATAACTCCTAGAACTACGAATCAGACATCAAATCAAAGGAAGTTTCACGAAAACTTTAAAACTTATATTTTCACAACCGGACGTCCGAATCATGTCAAATCAACTCTGATTCTCACCAAATTCGGCAGACAAGTCATAAATATTATAGTGGACCTATACCGGGATCCAGAACCAAAATACGGACCCGGGGTCAATAAATCCAACATCAGTAATTTCTTAAAAGTCAATAAGCTTTCAAGCTTTTAAATTTTCATCAAAATTCCATAGCTCGAGCTAGGGACCTCGAAATTCGATTTCGGGCATACGCCCAAGTCCCAAATCTTGATACGGACCTACCGAAATTGTCAAAATACGGATCCGGGTCCGTTTGCTCAAAATGTTGACCAATGTCAACTTAGTTGAGTTTTAAAGCTCTATTTCATATTTTAATCCATTTTTCACATAAAAACTTTTCGGTGAATTATACGGATTGCACACGCAAGTCGAAGAATGATAAATGGTGCTTTTTTGAGGTCTTAGAACACATAATTACTTATTAAATTTAAAGATGACATTTTGGGCCATCACATTCTCTACCTCTAAAACAAACGTTCGTCCTCGAACGGAGTTAAAAAAGAGTACTTGAGCTGGTGAATAAGTATGGATATTTACTCTGCATGTTTGACTCGGACTCCCAAGTAGATGCCTCTACCGGCTGACCTCTCCATTGCACTCGAACTGAAGGATAACTCTTAGACCTCAACTGTCGGACCTGCCGGGCTAGAATAGCCACCTGCTCCTCCTCGTAAGTCAAATATTTGTCCAATTGGACTGAACTGAAATCTAACACATGGGACGGATCACCATGATATTTCTGGAGCATAGACACATGGAACGCCGGATGAACCGCTGATAAACTAGGTGGTAATGCAAGCCTGTAGGCTACTTCACCTACCTTTTCAAGAATTTCAAAGGGTCCGATATACTTAGTGCTCAACTTTCCCTTCTTTCCGAACCTCATTACACCTTTCATAGGTGAAACTCGAAGCAATATTCTTTTTCCAACCATGAATTTAATATCACGAACGTTACGGTTGACATAACTCTTTTGCCTAGACTGAGCTGTGCGAAGTCGATCCTGAATAATCTCGACCTTACCCAAAGTATCTTGTACCAAATCGGTAAGCAATAACCGAGCCTCTCCCGGTTTAAACCAGCCAACTAGCGAAAGGCATCGCCTTCCGTATAATGCCTCATATGGAACCATCTGAATGCTTGACTGGTAGCTATTATTATAAGCAAACTCCACAAGTGGCAAGAAATGATCCCAAGAACCTCCAAAGTCTATAACACAAGCGTGAAGCATATCTTCCAATATCTGAATAGTGTGCTCTGACTGTCCGTCTGTCTATGGATGAAATGTTGTACTCAATTCCACCCGCGTGCCTAACTCACGCTGTACAACCCTCCAGAAATGTGAGGTAAACTGCGTACCTCGATCTGAAATAATAGACACGGGCACACCGTGAAGGGGGACAATCTCATGAATGTAAATTTCAGCTAACCTTTCTGAAGATTAGGTAACTGCCACTGGAATGAAATGTGCTGATTTGGTTAACATGTCCACAATGACCCAAACTGCGTCAAACTTTCTCTGAGTTAGTGGGAGTCCCATAACAAAATCCATAGAGATACGCTCCCATTTACATTCAGGAATTTCTAACTTTTGAAGCAAACCATCAGGTCTCTGATGATCGTACTTAACTTGCTGACAATTCAGACAACCAGCTATGTATGCAACTATATGCTTTTTTATTCTCCTCCACAAATAATGTTGCCACAAATCTTGATACATTTTTGCGGTACCTGGATGAATAGAGTACCTGGAACTGTGTGCCTCTTCAAGAATTAATTCACGAAGCCCATCCACATTAGGCACACAAATACAACCCTGCATTTGCAAAATTCCATCTTCCCCCACAGCAACCTGCTTGGAATCACCGTGCCGCACCGTATCCTTAAGGATACGTAAATATGGATCATTATACTGCCTCTCTCTGATACGCTCACATAAAAAAGACCGAGGGACAGTGCAAGCTAGAACCCGACTGGGTTCTGAAACATCCAACCTCACGAACTGATTAGCCAAAGTCTGAACATCTGCAGCTAATGGCCTCTCACCGACCGGAATATACGCAAGACTTCCCATACTCACAACCTTTCTACTCAAAGCATCAGCCACCACATTGGCCTTTTCGGGGTGATAAACAATGGTGATATCATAGTCTTTCAACAACTCCAACCATCTTCTTTGCCTCGAATTAAGATCTTTTTTTTGAACACGTACTGAAGGCTACGATGATAAGTAAATACCTCACACGAGACACCGTAGAGGTAATGCCTCCAAATCTTCAGCGCATGAACAATGGCTGCCAGTTCTAAGTCATGAACAGGATAATTCTTCTCGTGAACCTTCAACTGCCGTGACGCATATGCAATCACCCTGCATATACTGTATTAGTACTGCACCAAGCCCAATGTGAGATGCATCACAATATACTGTATACGATCCTGAACCTGTAGGTAATACCAACACTGCACCATAGTTAACGCAGTCTTGACTTTCTGAAAACTCAACTCACACTCGTCTGACTATCTGAATGGGACACTTTTCTGGATGAGTCTAGTCAATAGGGTTTGCTATAGATAAAAACCCCTCCACGAATCGACGATAATAACCTGCTAAACCCAGGAAACTCCGGATCTCTGTAACTAAAGTAGGTCTAGGCCAATTCTGAACAACCTCAATCTTCTTACGATCCACATTTATGCCTTTTGCCGATACAACATGCCCCAAAAAGGCAACCGAGTCTAACCAAAACTCTCATTTTGAAAACTTGGAATATAACTGATTATTCTTCAAAGTGTGAAGCACACTTCTAAGATGCTTCTCATGCTCCTCTCGACTGCTGGAGTAAATCAAGATATCATCAATGAATACAACCACAAAAGAATCCAAATAAGGCTTAAACACCCGATTCATCAAATCCATAAATGCTGCTGGGGCATTTGTCAACCCAAATGACATCACTAGGAATTCGTAATGCCCATACCGAGTCCGAAAAGTTGTTTTAGGGACATCAGATGCCCTAATCTTCAACTGATGGTAACTAGACCTCAAATCGATCTTCGAAAATACCTTGGCACCCTGAAGCTGATCAAATAAGTCATCAATTCTTGACAGCGAATATTTGTTTTTAATAGTGACCTTGTTCAACTGCTGATAATCTATACACATCCGCATTGATCCATCTTTCTTCTTTACAAATAATACGGGTGCACCCCAGGGCGAGACACTGGGTCTAATGAATCCTTGATCAAGCAAGTCTTGTAACTGCTCTTTCAATTCTTTCAACTCTGGCGGGGCCATACAGTATGGTGGAATAGAAATGGGCTGAGTGCCCGGAGCTAAATCAATATAGAAGTCAATATCTCTGTCGGGTGGCATCCCCAGCAAATTTGCAGGAAATACTTCTAGAAATTCACGAACAACTAGTACTGAGTCCATAGAAGGAACATCCGCATTGGGATCGTGAATATAAGCCAAATAGGCTAGACACCCTTTCTCGACCATGCGCCGAGCTTTCATATAAGAAATAACCTTGCTGGCAGAATGACCAGGAGTTCCTTTCCACATTAACAGAGGTAACCCCGACATGGCTAGGGTTACTGTCTTGGCATGACAATCCAATATAGCACGATCGGGTGACAACCAATCCATACCCAAGATGACATCAAAATCTAACATATCAAGAAGTAGAAGATCCACACTAGTCTCAAGACTACCAATAGTAACCACACACGAACGATAGACATGATCTACTACAACAGAGTCACCCACCGGTGTAGATACACATACAGAAGCACTCAGAGAATCACAAGGCACAACCAAACATGAAGCAAAATAGGAGGACATACAGGAATAAGTAGATCCTGGATCAAATAGAACCGAAGCATCTCTATGGCAAACTAGAATAAAACCTATGATCACAGCATCAGATGACTCAGCCTCAGGCCTAGCTGAAAAAGCATAAAATTGGTGCAGGGCCCCACTACTCTGAACTGCGTCTCTGGGACGGCTTATAACTGGCTGGCCTCCACCTCTAATGGTCTGACCTCTACCTCCAATGGCCTGACCTCCACCTCTAATGGGCTTATCTCCACCTCTAGCTGCCTGACCCCTACCTCTAGTTGGCTGAGCAGGCAATGAAGCAACCGGTGCCGGTATGATGGCACGAGAATCTTACTGAGATCTGTTACTCGCCAATCTAGGGCAATACCTCCTGATGTGACCAATGTTACCACACTCACAACACTCATCCTATTGTCGTGGCTGCTAAAGCTGAAGCTGACCCAAATGGACTGGATAACCACTGTAGTAACTCTGGAGTGGCAGTGCACTGATAGGAGCTGAATGTGCACTAAATGCTGGCTGTCCATAGTAAGTCATAATAGGATCGTGACTCCCTAAAGCACTGGGAGATGCATGAAGTGCTGAATGAAACAATATGGGAGGATGACCCCTACCAAAATTACACTTGCCTCCATACGAGGCACCACCAAAACAACTGAACTGACAAGGCTTTTTATCAGACCTCTACCCTCTCTCTTGTGCAAGAACCATCTCGATCCTCCTTGCGACATTAGCAGCTGCCTGAAAAGAAATCTCATTTTCGGTCTCCTTGGCCATCTAAAGTCTGATAGGGTGAGTGAGTCCCTCAATAAACCTCCTCACTCTCTCTCCCTCCGTAGGTAGTAAAAGGAGAGCATGACATGCCAAATCCACAAAATGGGACTCATAATGAGTAACAATCATACTACCTTGCTGTAGACACTCAAATTTCTTGCGGAATTCATCTCTCAGTGTGATAGGGAGGAACTTCTCCAGAAATAGCTAAGAGAACTGGTCCCAGGTAAGTGCAGGCGATCCGACTGGTCGAGATAATGTATAATCTCTCCACCACCTCTTGGCGGAACCCGTCATCTGAAATACAGCAAAATCAACATTATTGGTCTCAACTATACCCATGTTCCGCAGCACCTCGTGGCAGCATTTAAGATAATTCTGTGGGTCCTCAGAAGGTGTACCACTAAAGTGAACTGGAAAGAGCTTAGTAAACTTATCCAGTCTCAATAAGGTCTCAAAAGACGTGGCGGGCCTATCACCGGTCTGTGCCGCAACAACTGGCGGGGCTGCTGGAGCTTGATTCAGGGAAGCCATCTGCTCCGAAGCGGGAGTAGTGGGAGTTTGTGCTCCTCCCCCAGCCTGTGAGATGACTGGTGCCACTGGAAATGTACCATTCCGGGCCACGCCCTCCATAAGACTTACCAAACGGACTAGAGCGTCCTGAAGTACTGGAGTGGCTATGAATTATTCCGGGACCTGAACTGGTCCAACTGGTACATTCTGAACTGGAACTTCCTCCTGAAGACCCACCTGAGGTTCTAAAACATGTGCAGTTGCTCGAGCTCTGGACTGAGCTCTACCTCTTCCTCTACCTCGGCCTCTAGCACGACCTCGGCCTCGACCTCTACCCCTAGCCATAGTTGCCACCAGGGGCTCCGGTCCCTGTCCATCGGTATAGGTATTACGTGTTCTCATCATCTGGGAGAGAATAAGAGTAGAATTATTCAATCATTGATGATAGAATAAATTCACACGACAGAGTAAGAAAGAAGTGATATTATTCCTAAACTTTATAGCCTCTGAGAGATAAGTATAGACGTCTCCGTACCGATACTTCAGACTCTACTAAGATTGCTCGTGACTCGTGAGACCTATGTAACCTAGTTCTCTAATACCAACTAACACGATACGAAATTTCCACCTTCGAACCGTGATGGTGCCTAACATTTCACTTGCTAGATAAGCCAACGTTATAATAATATTAACCAATTTTTTAACAATTTTGTTTTTTAAAATTATTCAAAACAAAGAAATAAACGCGGAACTAAGGTCAGAAATGTAGTGAATAATCCATAAAAATAACGATGTCAAAATACCATCCCAGAATTGGTGTCACAAGTGCACGAGCTTCTAGAATAATACAAATAAAGGTCTGAATAAAGTAAAGCTGTCAGGAAATAAACACATAGTGAAAGTGAAGTACACAGGGACTTTAGAACTGTGGACGTCGTGCAGTTATACCTCAAAGCTCCTCTGGTAGCTGAAATTCAATCAATTCTATGGTACGCCGCTGGGACCAACTCCGAAATCTGCACAAGCAGTGCAGAGTGTAGTATCAGTTCAACTGACCCCATGTACTGGTAAGTGCTGAGCCTAACCTGAACGAAGTAGTGACGAGGCTAAGGCGGGTCACTTACATTAACCTGTACGCAATATTAGTAACAACAACAAATAATAGAAATGAATGAGGTAAATCATTTAATATAATTCAAGCCAACTCGACAGTCATAACCAATTATCATTTCCATTCAATTCTGTTGTAGCGTGCAACTCGCTATCACAATATATTCACATTCAATTCTGTTGCAGCGTGCAACTCGCTCTCACAATATATTCATTTTCAATCCTCTCATATAATAATTTTTAATCAAGTATATATATTGACTTTTAAATAAGTTTATTGCTGCGTATATCCATTTACCAATTCTTATAGAAGACATTTCCCCAATAAATGCAACAATTAATATAAAATTTTAAGACAACAAGCATACAATAATTATGATTTAATTATTAAACAAACAATGACAAATATCAAATTATTATGGAAATCAGGGAGAAAATTGGCAGTTTAATATTTAATATGCTAAATGTCAAATAACAATTAAGACACATAATTCAAATAGCATGTAACAATTAATGTAGGAATTCAAAAATTAATATTTGACAAAGAATAGGAGAGAAACAATTATTATAATAATTAATTCATTATTTAAAATAATTTATGATTTTACAAGTAATTATGCAAACAATTAATTTGACGACGTATAGACACTCGTCACCTCGCCTATACGGCGTTCACATGCATTTCACATAACAAATAGTTTAAAGGTTCTATTCCCTCAAGTCAAGGTTAATCACGACACTTACCTCGCTCTGCAAATTCCAATCAATTACTCGACCAAAATTTTTCTTTTTAAATTTGTCTCCAAAAGCTTCAAATATATTTATAAACAATTCAGTATACTCAATACGAATCATAGGAATTAATTCCATATGAATTTACTAATTTTTCGGATAAAAATTCGAAATTAATTAAAATATTTGACAGTGGGACCCACGTCTCAAATCTCGGAAAAACTCACAAAATCTGAACACCCGTTCCGATACGAGTCCAACCATATAAAATTTATTCAAATGGACCTTCAAATCTTAAATTTTCTTTTTTGGAAGATTTTATAAAATCTTATTTTTCTTCCATAAATTCACGGATTCATGATATAAATGAGTATGAAATCATAAAATATAATCAATATAGGATAGGAACATTTACCCCAATGTTGTTCCGTGAAAATCGCCCAAATATCGCCTTACCCGAGCTCAAAAATTGAAAAAGGTTAAAAATGGGTCGAAACCCCATTTCCAGAACTTAAGTTCTACTTTTCAAATTTTTAATCATCGCGATCGCGAAACTTCGTTCGCGATGGCATAGAACAAAAACTGCCCAGATTTGTTTAACACTACGCGATCGCGTATAAGGCCATGTGTTCGCAGAGAACAATTTCTCAGCCTTACGCGATCGCGTACAGGTTTATGCGATCGCGTAGCACAATTTCGGTGCTTCAGCTTCTGACTCATTCCTTCTTCATGATCGCAGCTTTGAGCTCGCGTTCGCAGTGCACTGGGAGCTAGCCTTTCGCGTTCGCGTGCCTATCTTCATGAATGCGAAGAGTAAAACTCACGGCTTAAAATGTTCTCTTCGCGATCACAGGAATGTCTTCGCGATCGCGAAGTACAATGCACCAGATGACAGCAGAAGCTCAAAAACCAGATTTTCTAAGTTCAAAATCATCCCGTAGCCTATCCGAAACTCACCCGAATCCTTGGGGCTCCAAACCAAACATGCACTCAAGTCCTACAACATCATACGAACTTGCTCACGTGATCAAATCGCCAAAATAACACCTAGAACTACAAATAGGACATCAAATCAAAGGTAGTTTTCAAGAAAACTTTAAAACTTATATTTTCAGAACCGGACGTCCGAATCACGTCAAATCAACTCCGATTCTCACCAAATTCGGCAGACAAGTCATAAATATTATAGTGGACCCATACCGGGCTCTAGAACCAAAATACAGACCCGCGGTCAATAATCCAGCATCAGTAATTTCTTAAAAATTATTAATCTTTCAAGCTTTTAATGTTTTATCAAAATTCCATATCTCGGGCTAGGGACCTCGAAATTCGATTCCGAACTTACGCCCAAGTTTCAAATCACGATACGGACCTACCAAAATTATTAAAATACTGATCCGGGTCCGTTTTCTCAAAATATCGACCAAAGTCAACTCACTTGAGTTTTAAAGCTCTATTTCACATTTTAACCCATTTTTCATATAATAACTTTCCCGGAAATTGTACGGATTGCGTTCGCAAGTCGAAGAATGATAAATGATACTTTTTTGAGGACTTAGAAGATATAATTACTTATTAAATTTAAAGATGACATTTTGGGTCATCACAGTCGAGAAAAGCTATTTTGTTGAGATGATTTGATTAATTTGATTTAGAAACCAAGGTTGTGTCTCCATCAATGGAATGTAATGCTAACGGTTTTAATATTATATATTTCAGATATAAGATCCATTAATTTGCAAATGATTCCTAAATGACTACCCAATCTTTTCCAATAATTAGATAGTATTTCCTCTTTATGATTTTTCCAAATATAAAAGAGTTACAATTAAGAAAAACAAATTTAAGCCAAGTAAAACCCACTTATCCCTAAGAGATTATATTAAACAAGGTTTAAAGCCTTGAATTCTTGGTATTCAATTCTACCAAACTCTAACTCACTTTTTCAAGTAAAGATAGAGTGATTTGGCATTAGTCAATGTTGGCATTAGTCATACTATAAATGAAGTATGAGAAATGAGTAGAAATTGACCAACCATTATATATATATATTCAATGATAAATACTCATTAACATTACACCCACATAGGATTCACAACCTTATTATTTAAAATTAGCTACTCATACTAGAATACAAGAACAATGTAATAAATTAAGTCATGAAGCTTAAAATATAGACAAAGTATTGGATTTTCTCTCACAAGCTTCCAAAATAATGGTGCATTCAATGCTCTAAGTGTAGCCTCTTTCTATCACACCAGATACAACACAAAAGCCCTAATCATTATATTTATAATGGTTTAAAGTCGTGATTACAAACTGACAGAAATGACCCTGCAGATCAACTTTGTGATCGCAGAATGGGTCGCAGAAGTCGTTCGCGGTTCGCATATCTTCAATTCCACCACAGAGTTGATCACACAAACTTCTAGTTTTTCCATCGCATTTTGGTTATGCGGTTCGCATATCACTTTTGCGGCCGTATAACACACCGCATAACCATATTCACTAGAGTTCTTGTACAATTATATGATCATTATACGGTCCGCACAAAATTTATGCGACCGCATAATTGATCGTAGACTTGGCTATCAGAAACTAGACTTTTCTGCTTCATTCTGCGATGGGTCTACGGCTCACACATCACTTTTGCGGCCGCAAACCTGCTGTATTTCTGCCTTTCATAGGTTTTTGTCATCATCTTTTATGATCTTGGTTCTTCAAGTTTAGTTTCATGCGAAACACCAAAACTACATAAGAAATGACTTATAATGCTATAAAACATGAACTAAAGTCTATGTAATTAGTGTCAAAAGTGCCACATTTGTATGGCACATCAACACACCCAACTTAGACTCTTGCTTGCCCTCCATCAACTAAAAATAAAATGAACTTATCAAATGCTAATCTACTTCCGACTAATCACAAAGCAGCAATGACTATGGATGGTGTTGATTGTTAGATAACACGCATATAACCCTTTTTTTATACTCACCCTTCTTTAAGGACAAAGATCATTTAACCATTCGAATAATCAGTTTGTGATCTTCTAGCGTCTAGAACAATGACAAAGTGCTACCCATATCTATATATGCACTTGTATCCTACTTCAAGAAGCCTAACTTCTGCTAAATCTTGCAATTCATGCATGCTCACATCAAAGAAAATCCACAACTCGAGACATATGTACATGGGATACAATCAAACACTATTGCACTCAGAAAGACCGCTAAGTGCTACAAGTATCAGTCCATATGCTTGCCCTTATTTTAACTCATTGCTACAACAGGAATAATCGGTTGTAGATCAAAAAGGACTTTTTAAGGGTTGTAGTGTAGGCTTTGGTATAGGTTGGATGTATATTTGGGAATATAGTGATTGTACCCTCCTTGAACGCTACACACATTTTCTTTTTTTTTCCATCACTTTTTATTAACATTTTGCATTTTGCTTCTTTTCTAAACCACATGGCCCTTATTGACCTCTAGTACCAACATAGAACCACCTTAAGTACCTCTCTAATTTTCTCAAAACTTCATACATATATATACATATATTTGCTTTTGCTTTTCTATTGGAGCTTGAGTATCTTCATCTAACACGACTTTAATGTATTTGCTTCTACACACAACATCTTCAGCATTTCCCAATTGATACCAACACCCCCAAATTAGGCTTTTATCCTCATTCTCAACATTCAAGGAGGGACGAGTTCAAAAGAAGGAATTATTTCACAAAAAAGGTAAAGGTTTGTAATGCAGTAACCAAATAAAAAGTTAAAGGCTCAACGGGGGATAACTAGGATGATACATGCACCAGGGAGGTCAATTTGGTCAAAAACTAGTTAGCAATCACAAAGAGAGCCTAATATCATTTCGACACCCAATAATCAACCTGAGATTTGCATTGAGGAACCAACTTGGTAAGTTCTAGACATTACAAGTTGAGCACATGCATTATTTACACCAATTATAACCACTCACAACGCATGAGTTGCTCAAATCGGCTTAATTTAAGCCCTCAAGTGAATACAAGGCAATTTAATGCTTCATCACGTGATATTTGAGATTCTAAGTAAGCACAAAGTCATAGAGAGAGCCTCGATTTCACAAGAATGACTAACTGTTTATTCACAAAATTTGAAGGGTGCAATTTATTGCACAAAAACCTATCATATGCTTGAATCTAGAACAAAAGCACCTAACAAGTCAAAATGTTTTATGCTAAGACCATGGTTCTACTATTACACCCTTGGAAAAGAACCGGACAAAGAAAAACCAAGTAGAATTCATTACTATATACAAATCTACACTAGTGGGACTAAGAGTTTATGTACAAGTTGCAAAAGTCTGTCAACTACCCCATCCCCAACTTAAGAACATGCAGAGTCCCCAATGCATTGAAAACAAAATAAGAACAAATGTTAGGAGCTTCCTGGGGCGCACTAGGCGCTTGGAATATCTGAGACGACCGTGGAGCCTGGAGCTGAAACTGTGGAGGCAATGGATGGATCATCTGACTGGGCGACAGTGGCTGAGACCAAAGTAGGAAGCTCCGCCGATTGTGGAGCCGGGTCCTGGATCTGGGAGTTGCTGGCCTCACCCGATGATGGATGTATGGTCGTGGTACTAGCTCTGGCAGCCATATCTGCAAGTGAATATGCGATAGTTGTCTACCCATCAGCCTCCTCTTCACCTAATTCCTCTATAACAGCATCAACATGTTTTCCTATGTTATCCCTCACATCACCACCCTCTTCAAATATCCGCTCATCATCCGTTTCCTTACGAGACTCTCCAGATTCGTCGTTGGAATGATCGTTGTTATATACAACAGAACTCGGACTTTGTGAGATGTCAATACCATGCGCCTCCTAGGCTGATGGGATGTTTGTGAAATCTAGATCAAGACTTGGTACGTGGGAGGTGCCAATGCCCTACTCCCCTTCCACCAAAATAAGGGTGGTCCAATCAAACTCCAGTGTTTGCATCTTATGCAGCTCCGTCTTGAGCTCAGCTACATCCTTTTTAAGTTAAGGCATGTCCCCAACTCCTCCTCGCTCAACCTTCTCGAGGTGAGCTTGAAAGTGCTTGAGTTGATCCTTATATAATAGATGTTGCTTTTGAATATTACTTATTCAGATATGAAGTGGGGCCAATGCCTACCGAGTGAGCGATCGAAGTTCTTTTGTCAATTTTTCTACTTTGGCATTTGTATGTTGTGCCAGTAAACCAAGCTTGGAGAGTGCAGGCAGTGAGGAAGGTGGTGTCGAAATGGCCGGTCTAGGAGTAGATGTGGAGGTGGCAGGTGCCGAAGAAGTGTCTGGCACTGCTGAGGCATTAAGTACAGTTGAACCTAGCTAGGTCAGAAGGAGTGTGAGTGATGTCAATGTTCGAGGCATCTGTGTCGAGTGATGTCAATGTCCTTAGTAGATTTTACTATGCAGTCATTTTTGGGGGACGGAGGAACCGCTGCTTTTTCACACAATGCATGGATTAAGCATGGAAAAGGGAGCGATATTTCTTTCTGGTTTGCCTGAACCCCAATTTCAGGGAATATAAGCTCTCCCATATTAATCTTGATACTCGACATGATGCAATCAATGAGGATCGCCTTCTCGATACTGATGTCGGTCTTATTTTTTGTAGGCATTAGACGAGAACAGACAAAACTTAGCCAATACCGGTCTTCTTGGTTTAAATCCCTCTTGTGAATCTTCTGGCGCAGTGCAATCCAGGGTGGAGTTCCCTTGGCTATTACATAAGCTACCCAAGCACTCTTTAATTCCTTATTTTTAATTTTTGTGTTAAATTCTTCCATATCTGGATCCCACTCTTCGAAATATATATCGTTGATGGAGTATGCATGGCAGTCTATTTCAGCTCCTTGGACTAAAATAGAGGTTAAGTATCTACGGTTTCTCTTTTCTTTTGAGTTCCTGGATGGAGCATATGAAGCATAAAATTCCCTACCAAGGGTTTCGTTGTATTCCCCAGGAACATTAGTGGAAAACTACCATCTCCTCTTTTGAATATTTTCTAACACACGGGGGTATTGTTCTTTAATATCATTTAAACTCACCTGCTTTTCTTTGATGATCTTTCTTTTTGCTAAGCCATCTCTGTACAGAGTCCACGAGCTGGTGATCCTAAACTTGAGATCCTCACCACTCTTACTGCGTGCTTCGGCCTGGAGGTCAACTGGTGGCACAAGGTCAATCTGTGCATCCTCCTCTTCAGACTAGTAGGTAGGCTCAGATGAAGTTCTAGATGTGCCATGCCGTTTGCGTTGGGTTTGCTGTGATTGTGCGAACCGTAAATGAGTTTTGCGGCTGCTGACTTCATCTTCTCCATGAACTTTCCCTCACATGCAATATTATATGCAACACTACGCAGCTAAATCACAACTCGTGATAGACCAATATACTCTCAACCTGAGGTCGATTTCATGCTTATCCTAACATAAGTTACAATTCCCCAGCCCTCAAATTAGTAACCCTAACATTAAACCCCAAAATATTGATTAACCCAAATCAAATACTTTCTCCCAAAAGTTGATGCCAGTGTAGAAGATAAAACAAAATGGGGAAATAGAGATGGGTATCATACACAAGTTGGGGGAATGAGGCGAGTGAATTACACAATAATCCTTACCTAAACTGAGTAGGAGAAACATTGGAAATTTACATACAAGATGTCAGACAATTGAGCAAGCCAAGTTGGTGTAAATTTGCGACCAAGGTGAGCCGTTTCTATTCAATGTCTTGCTATTTTGCTCAATGTGATTTATTTTGTGTTATGCTTTGTGTCTGTGTGCATGAGGTTAGAGAAGAGAGATGGCAGGAAGATAGAGAAAGATTTAGGTTTTATTACCTATGTGTTTGCGGCTAATTAACTATCGCATAACATAATATGCGGCCGCACATGTGTTTTGTGATGGATTAATACCTGGGTGGTGTGCAACACATGTGCAACCCATTCTGCGGTCACAGAATTCTTATGCGGGCAACAAAAGTTGAACTTCCTCCGCATTTTAAGGCCCAATTTTACTAGTGTTCTGCCTAATTCTGCGACCATTATGCAGTCGCATAAGTTGCCACAGAACAACATTTGAAGAATAGCTTGCTTTCCTTCATTTTCCCTCTGCCTTTGCATCCTATCTCTTTGTATTTTGGGTGGCATGCATTTTAATACACACATCATACTGTCCAACACTTACAAATAAACCTACCAAAATTAAAATCTAAATTAAAAAAAATGATGTTACCAAGAAGCACTTGATTTAACGTCGCGGCACGACGATGCTGGCCCGATTTTTACTAATCATTGGTAGGGATTGGTACAGGACTATCCTTGAGTGCGAATTGTTCTACCAATTGTCTTTCTCCATTGGTTGCGAGGTAGTGCTTGACCCATTGGCCATTTACTTTGCAATTCCGAGTCTCGTCCTCGGATTCTAATTCAATAGCACCATAGGAAGACACACTCACATCTTTGAACGGGCCTGGCCATATGGATTTGCGTTTGCCCGGAAAGAACTTCAATGTTGAGTTGAAGAGTAAGACCAAGTCACCAGATTCGAATTCCCACTTCAAAATCTTCTTATCATGAACAAACTTCATTCTTTCTTTATACATGGCTAAATTGTCGTAGTCATGGAAACAGAACTCTTCCATCTCGTTGAGTTGTGTCATCTTTAGATCAACAGCTTCGGACCAGTCAAGATTTAACTTTTTCATTTCCCACATGGCTTTGTGTTCAAGTTCCACTAGCAAGTGACAAGCCTTGCCAAACACTAACCGATTAGGTGAGGTGCCAATGGGTGTCTTAAATGTCGTTCGATAGGCCCACAATGCATCGTCTAGCTTCTTTGACCAGTCGGCCATGTTTGCATTCACAATTTTCGCTAGAATGCTTTTGATCTCCTGGTTGGAGACTTCAACCTGACTACTTGATTGAGGATGATAAGGGGTTGCCAACTTATGCTTAACTCCATATGTTTCTAGTAGCCCGGCAAAAGCTTTGTTACAAAAGTTAGACCCACCATCACTAATGATGGCTCTTGTGCTTGCAAATCGAGTAAATATGTTCTTCTTCAAGAAGTCATTTACACTTCTTTCCTCATTGTTCAGTAAGGCTTGCCTCGACCCATTTAGATAAATAATATACTGCCACCAAGATATATGTCATTTTGTGTGAGCTTATGAAGGGACCCATGAAATCTATCCCCCTCAAATCAAAGATCTCGACCTTCATCACAAAGTTCATAGGCATCTCATGCCTTATAGATATTGACCCTTGTCTTTGACATAGGTCACATGCCTTGACCATTTGGTTTGCATCTTTGTAGATCGATGGCCAACAATAGATACATTCAAGCACTTTTGTCACAGTACGATTTCCACAGTGGTGACCTCCAACTAGGGATTCATGTCACGCTTTGAGAATTTAAATTATCTCATCTTCCGGAACACAACGCCGAATGATGTTGTCGGCGTAAATCCAAAACAAAAAGGGTTCCTCCCAATAATATTGCCTACATTCCTGCAAGAACTTTTTCTTTTGATAATTTTCCAATACGTCGGGGATAAGGTCACTAACCAAGAAGTTAGCGATGTTAGCATACCAAGGAGTGGAGGTGTTAGATATTGCCAATAAGTGTTCATTTGGGAAGACATTATTAATTTCAAGATCTAATTTTGGTCTTCCTGCCTCTTCAAGCCTAGATAAGTGATCCGCAACTTGATTCTCTATTCCTTTCCATTCTTTGACTTCAAAGTCAAACTCTTGTAATAAAAGAACCCACCTAATCAATCTTTGTCTAGCATCCTTCTTTTCCATAAGGTAGCAGAGAGCAACATGATCGGTGTAGACTATCACTTTGGAACCCAACAAGTAGGCCCAGAAGTTTTCAAATGCATAGACAATAGCAACCAGTCCTTGCTCAGTTATAATATAATTCAGTTTGTACCATTGAATGTCTTGCATGTGTAGTAGACAGGATAAAGAATCTTGTTATGTCGTTGACCAAGCACCACTCCAATATCCACACCACTGGCGTCACACATAAGTTCAAATGGAAGAGACTAATCGGGTGTGGCAATAATAGGTGTCGTGGTGAGCCTTGCTTTCAATTCCTCAAAAGCTTTTAGGCACTTCTCATCGAACTCGAACTTAGCATCTTTTTAAAGGAGCTTGCACATGGGACTTGCAATTTTTGAGAAATCCTTGGTAAATTGCCTATAAAAACCGACATGCCCCAAAAAACTCCAAACACCTTTTACCGAAGTGGGAGGAGGAAACTTGTAAATGATGAGGAAACTTGTAAATGATCTTGAGCTTTGTCCGATCAACCTCTATGCCTTGCTTGGAGATTTTGTGATCAAGAACAATACCCTCATCCACCATAAAGTGATATTTTTCCCAATTGAGCACAATGCTCAAAGGAATCACCAACTACAGAGAATTCATCCATGAATACTTCTAAGAAATCCTCCACTATGTCTGAGAAAATTGACATCATGCACCGCTGAAATATAGTCGGGGCATTGCATAGCTCAAATGGAATCCGGCTAAAAGCGAAGGTTCCATTCGGACATTTGAATGTCGTCTTCACTTGATCTTCTAAGGTAATGTTGATTTGGTTGTAGCCGGAATAATCATCTAAAAAGCAATAAAATGACCTTCCCGCTAGCCGATCAAGCATCTGATCAATAAAAGGCATAGGGTCTTTGCATTATTGAGTTTCCGGTAGTCCATGCAAACTCTCCATACGGTCACCGTCCTCATTGGAATGAGTACATTTTTGTCATTATGCATCACATTCATGCCTCCTTTCTTTGGCACACACTGCACTGGACTCACCCAAGGACAATTGGAAATAGGGTAGACAGCCCCGGCATCCAACCATTTTATGATTTATTTCTTCACCACCTCTTGCATGGAAGGATTTAACCTTCTTTGATGTTCCACACTAGGTTTGATCTCTTGCTCCAATTGTATCTTGTGCACACAAATTCCAGTGGGAATCCTACGGGTATCTGCTATAGTCCTACCAATGGCCTGGTTGTGCTCCCTCAAGTTATCCACTAAGTGTTCAACCTAGACAGCATTCAATAAAGATGAAACAATTACTGGTAGAGTTTCATTAGAGCCAAGAAATTTATACCTTAAGTGCGGTAGGAGTGGTTTTAGCATAAGCTATGGCGGCTCGATAATTGAACGCTTAGCGGGAGGCGTGACTCTATTCTCTAATTCAAGAGAAAGCTTCTTTTGTGTATAAGTGTAGGACCCAAGCCCTTCCAACGCATTTACCAATTACACATATCCTTCCCTGTCCTTATCATCAAAATTCACCAAAATAGCCGTCAATGCCTCACAACGGCATCCCTCTTCCATATTTACCTCAAGTGCATCTTCTACCTCATCAACAACATCAATGACTGAAATACTCTCGTATACATGTAAATATTTTATATCCTTACTTGCTTGAAAGGTAACATCTTTGTCATTAACTCCGAACTTGATTTCATTTCGTTCTGAGTCCATGAGTGCCCTCACGGTAGCAAGGAATTGTCTCCCCAATATGATATGGATCTCTTTATCAACGGCACAATCGAGATTAACAAAGTCGGCATGGAGGAGAAATTTCCCCACTTTCACAAGCACATCATCAACTATTCCCACCGGTCTCTTTATTAAACGGTCGGTCATTTGCGACCTCATACTTGTAGTCCTAGGAATACCTAATCCTCCTTGCTTGTAAATAGCAAGAGGCATTAAGTTTATGCCAACCCCATTATCACAAAGGGCTCGTGCAAAGTCACGCAATCCAATTGTGCATGGAATAGTGAAGGCTCCTGATTCCTCATTCTTTTGGACGTCGATTGTTGCAATGATGGAACTAACCCGGTGAATCACATTCACCACTTCATTCTTGGTGGTTTTCTTTTTAGTGATCAAGTCCTTCAAGTACTTAGCGAAACATGTCATCTCTTGAAATGCTTCCACAAATAGAATGTTCACCGACAATTGCTTTAGTATATCATAGAACTTCTCGAGTTTGCTATCATCAACCTTTCTAGTTAGCCTTTGAGGGAAAGGAGGAGGAGGTCTAGGAATTACTGCAAGTGTTTTTGGTGCCTCTATTGGCTTTTCCTTAAGCTCTTCCTGGTTCACTTCTTAGGTCCTCATCTTCTTCGGGAGTCTTTCAACTTCAACAACATTTGGCACCTTAACTTGTTCCTTGACTTCCTGTTCATAATCTTCCACTTCGACCACTTTTTTATTCTGTCCTTGAAGTAGTTTCCCACTTCGAGTTGTGATTGCTATATAATGAGAGGTTGGACCACTTCTATTACCTTTTGGGTTTACAATTGTATCACTTGGGAGTGTACCTGTTTGTTTCGGGTTTTGTTCTCTTGAGAGATCCCTCATTTGCATCTCTAACTTTTGAATAGATGCGGTGTGAGAAGCCATAAGTTCGGTCATATCCTTCATTGAAGTGTCGGATCTCTCCTGAATTTGCAATACTCTTTCAAGCATGTTTTCCAACTTGGACTCACTTGAAGATCATTTGTTCCAATGTGGAGAGTTAGAATATTGCCCCTTTGGTAGAACATAGGGGTTTGAACTCCGATTTGAAAAATTGTTGTTGTTGTTGTTACTCCAATTTCCTTGATTTGAACTACCTTGGTTGTTTCACCACTATTGGTTACCTTGCCCTTGCGGGTTAGACCTCCATTAGTGTTGTTGTCCTGAACCTTGGTAGGATTGTTTTTGATATCCTCCTTGAGAATTGTTGTAATTTGTTTTTTCGTATTCCTCATTCGACATAGGTTGCACATCTTTCACAACATTCGCCTTTTTTGTTTGGCTTTCAGTGAACATTTTCATCAACACGTTGATGTTGGTGGAAATCCTGGCAATTATTTAATATCTTTCTTGGTTCTCCTTAATCATGTTGGTCAAGGAGGGAGTACCATATGCAATTCCACCCGTGGTATCTTCAGAGTGCCAAGCTTCGTTATGTTCGGCCATCTTGTCGAGGATTTGGGTGACCCTTACAAATATTTTGTCCATAAAGGACCCATCCACTGAATTATTGGCTATGGATTGATTCATAGGATCCAAGCCCTTGTAAAACTTCTCCAAGAGAGTATTATCCGGAGAGCCATGATTCGGAGACCTCACCAAATATAGCTTGAATCTACCCCATGACTCAAGTAGATGCTCTCCCGGTGTGGATGGAATTGGAGGTAGATTTTGGATCCACTGCCTTGCCTCTCTAGTTAGAGTGTACTTGAACACCCTCACCCTTAGGGCATCATCCGAGACATAATTTTACTTGTGCATTGCACATACACCGAAAACAAATTTGAGATGTTGTGTCGGATCATCATCGGTGGAATTTTGGAGAACCCCTCTGCTTTTAGCATTAGTATTAGACTGTGTTCCA
The DNA here is from genome assembly GCA_000715115.1 of Nicotiana otophora. Taxonomy (NCBI): domain Eukaryota; kingdom Viridiplantae; phylum Streptophyta; class Magnoliopsida; order Solanales; family Solanaceae; genus Nicotiana; species Nicotiana otophora. The sequence continues at coordinate 23,947 of AWOL01S0003744.1, forward strand.
CTTTGAAGGTGGCAGCATCAATTCTTTGAGGGACAATGACATTTGTATCCTCAATATACTCATCTATATCCGCAAACACATTCTCTTCTTCTGGCACGCACATGTTTACCTAAAGACACCAAGAAAAACAAGCAAAGTGTGATGGAATAGAAGAAGACGTTAAGTAAAGGACACACTAGTTAGTAATTTCAAAACGGTATTCCCCAGCAACGGTGCTAAAATTTGATACGCTTAAATTATGCCTATATAATTGGTGTAAGGTAGTTGATGTCAAATATAATTACCCAACTAGGTTGGGGTCGAATCCCACAGGGAATAGGTGTGAAAAAGTTACTTAAATAGTGTGAAACTTGACTTGAGCCCTAATTTTACTCTGTTAGTTTAAACCGAGTTTTGTAATTGTGAATTGCCGATAAAAGCTATTTTGTCGAGGTGATTTGATTAATTTGATTTAGAAACCAAGGTTGTGTCTCCATCAATGGAATGTAATGCTAACGGCTTTAATATTATATATTTCAAATGGAAGATCCATTAATATGCAAATGATTCGTAAATGACTACCTAATATTTTCCAGTAAATAGATAGTATTTCCTCTTTATGATTTTCCCAACTATAAAAGAGTTACAATTAATAACAGCCAATTTATACCAAGTAAAACCCACCTATCCCTAAGATATTCTATTAAACAAGGTTTAAATCCTTGAGTTCTTGCTATTCAACTCTACCAAACTCTAACCCACTTTTCTAAGTAAAGATAGATTGAATTGGTAGTAGCTAATGTTTGCAACCATCAACTATAAATGAAGTTTGAGAAATGAATAGAAATCGACCAACCATTATATATATATATTCAATGATAAACACCCATTAACATTACACCCACATAGGATTCACAAACTTAGTATTTAAAATTAGCTACTCAAACTAGAATACAAAAAGAATGTAATAAATAAAGTCATAAAGCTTACAAACATAGACAAAGTCTTGGATTGTCTCTCACAAGCTTCCAAAATAATGGTGCATTCAATGCTCTAAGTGTAGCCTTTTTCTGTCTGACCAGGTACAACACAAAAATCCCAATCATTCTATTTATAATGGTCTAACAGTCGTGGTCAAAAACTGACAAAACTGACCCTGCAAATCAAGTCTACGACCGCAGAATGGGTCACAGAAGGTGTTCCCGATCCGCATATCTTCAATTCCATCGCAGTTGATCACACGAACTTCCAGTTTTTCCATCGCATTTGGTTATACTATCCGCATATCACTATTGTGGCCGCATAACACACCACATAATAATATTCACTAGACTTCTTGTACAATTATGTGGTCATAGACTTGACTATTAGAAACTGGACATTTCTGCTACATTCTACGATGAGTCTACGGCCCGCACATCACCTTTGTGGCCGCAGACCTACCGCAATTCTGCCTTTCATAGGCTTATGTCAGCTTCTTTTATAATCATGGTTCTTCAAGTCTGGTATCCTGCAAAACAATAAAACTACATAAGAAATGACTTATAATGCTATAAAAGATGAACTAAAGTCTATGTAATTAGTGTTAAAAGTGCTGCATTTTTATGGAACATCACTTGGAGGAATGAGATCATCGATTATCTCGAACACAGGAAATTGCATGAAGATGCCAAGGCATCCCTGGCGCTGTGCATCAAAGCAGCACGGTATAGCTTCAAATTAGGCCAATTGTATAGAAAAGCTTTCCAAGTCCCGCTGGCCGGATGTTTGGGAGCATCCGAAGCTAATTACGTTATGCGAGAAGTCCAGGAAGGGATATGCGGAAACCATTCGGGAGCAGACGCTTTTGTGTTAAAGCTGGTAAGGGCAGGATATGATTGGCACCGCATTGAACAAGACGCCAAAGCTTTCGTACAAAAATGTGATAAATGGCAAAGCTACGCATCACTGGTAAATCAACTGGTAGAACCACTACATTCGGTTCTATCTCCATGGCTATACATGAAATGAGGGATGGACATCGTCGGACCACTGCCGCAAGATCCCAGTAAAGGTTCGTATGATTTGGAGAATCAAAATGGAGAAAATTTGCTCAGTAACTAGAATGTGGCACACCTCAAGAAATACTACTGCTGATGATCATCGTCTATACTGAAAGTATATGTTGCACTCTTATTCCCTTCGTCCAGTTTTTATCCCAATTGTATTTTTTTGACAAGGTTTTTAATGAGGCAGCAATGAAAAGCATACTACGAAGAAAATTTCAGCGGCAGCAATAAGACCTTCAATATCAAGGCACACAAGCAAAGAGCCACTCCGGGGCGGTTAGATAATCTTTGGCTCGATAAGAAATTCCCACCTGGAAAATAAGTTTGCTATCAAGCAAAGGTTACCTGACCGCTCACAAGTGCAAACCATTAGAGGATTGTTAGATAGTCCTTTGCTTGATAACATAAATTCCCAAGGGGAAGCGATGTTTGTTACCGAGTAGAAGATTGTCTAGCAATTCATTAGTGGGATCCTCGAAGGTGCAGGATTCCTAGTGTTCCAATTCGCATTCTTCGCATT
>AWOL01S0003744.1:28946-136499 GCA_000715115.1 Nicotiana otophora
GGGGAGGGTTTTATGAAGATATGGAAACAATGACTGCCACGTTGATCGAGAGACAAAAACCAGACACATAGTTGTATCATCGGGATCGGGGACTGCGTGGCCAGCCCCGTAGAAATAAGTTGTACAAGTTAGCCAAAGAAGAGGTGGGGAGAGGTGATTAGGCAAGACATGGCGCAGCTTCAGCTTACCGAGGACATGACCCTTGATAAGAAGGTGTGGAGGTCGAAGATTAGGGTAGTAGAGTAGGTAGTGCAGAGTGTTCATAAAAGTAGTATTGGCACGCAGTCTCGCTTTCTGTTGGTAGTAAGTTTTTATGACTAACCGTTGTTTTCTTTCATTGTTGATCACCTTAATATCTGGTTGTTTTTATTCTACCTTTATATGGCTTTTTGGTATTATCACTTCTTGTCTATATTTTCATTAATGTGGTGCTTATGCTTTCCTGAACCGGGGGTCTATTGGAAACATCCGCTCAATCCTCACAAGGTAGGGGTAAGGTCTGCGTACACAGTACCCTCACAAGACCCCACAGTGTGGGATAATACTGGGTATGTTATTGTTGTTGTTGTTGAATAGTAAAACCCAAATCTTTCACCGAAATCACCAAAAATATGAGTGAATTTTTAAATTGATTTTTCCCAAAAACATTCTTCCACAAAAAAAGATTTCATTATCAGATGGCATGAGGAAAGTACATCTCTATGCCTACATGTCAATATGCATGCCAATGTAATGCAACATAGTGATAAAATCATATGCATGCTCTTTGAGTATAAATCATACTCAGCACGCTCAATCACTCAGTTCTCACAATCACCCAGTCCTCAAAATCACTCAGTCCTTAGGCACTCAGTTCTCATAGGCACTCAATCCTCACAATCACTCAATCCTCTCAATCAATCGGCACTCGCACTCAGTAAATACCTGCTCTCACTGTGGGTGTGCAGGCTCTGGAGTGGCAGATCCAGCACAAGTGCTATAATAAGCCAATCATGGCATGAATCAATAAAACATGATGCGGCGTGCAGCCTCATCCCATAAATATCCTCACAATCAGGCTCTCGACCTCCCTTAGTCATCAATCTCTCTGGCTAAAAAATGTCATGAAAATCAACCCAAAAATGTTGATATAATGTGTCAATAAATAGAAACAGAGACTGAGATATGATATGAAATGAATAAACATGACTGAGTATGTAATTACAATTTAAACATATAGCCCAACAGAAGATATGACCTCAGTGGATCCCAATAATACCAGCATATGCCTAAGCATGATTTCCAATATGAGTCACAGCTCAGTTTCTCTAACACAGAGCAAATACATGGAAAAATAACAAGTCATTTGACTACACAGTTCCACGGAATCAATTAAGTCACAATTTCTATGGTGCACGCCCGTCATCTAGCATATGTGTAACCTCCACATCAATGGCATAACAAGTATATTCAAGGGTTCATAACCGCACCTCAAAGTTTGGAAGTATTACTTAGCTCGAACAAGCTGGATCTAATATCGAACAAGCTAAATAATGCTCCAGAAATTCCATTATGCACGTATCAACCTCCGAACGGCTCAAAACTAGTCAAAAGGAACTCAATTACATCCATTAACGCCTAAGGAAACAATTTCAACTAATAAAGGTCGACTTTATAATTACAACTCCGAAGTCATCCAAAAAGTCAATGTGGGGCCCACGTCTTGAAATCCGACAAAAGTTACAAAATCCGAACACCCATTCAACCATGAGTTCAACCATACCAAATTTATCAAATTCCAATCACAACTCGACCTCCAAATCCTCAATTTAAAGTCTAGAAAATTTCTACAGTTTACAACCCAAAACACCAATTCAATGATAAAAACAACAATATATTCATGCAATTTAAAGATATACACTTCAAGCTGAATCAATTTGTGCACGATAAGGAAAGAAAGATGGGAAGTTTATCCTAAATGCCATGTAGCCTCTCGAAGATAAGTATGGACGTCATCATACCGATCGAAAAAACTCTACTAGACACTTGCTCATGACTCGTATAACCTATGAACCTAGAGCTCTAATACAAACTTGTCACGAGCCAAAATCCAACTAGTCGTGATGGCACCTAACTTCACCCACTTGGTAGGCCAAATAACAACAATCCGATTCAAAAGAAATTTAACTGAGGAACTAAAGATAATATATCTGACTCTACTACACTCTCCAAGGACTGGTAGTGCAAATCATGAGCTTCTAAGATTTAGAATTTACAAAGCTGGTATGAAATAGATACATTATTTATTTGAAATATACATGAACGGATTAATAATTTTAAAGTTACCAAGAACAAGAGGCACATATTACCGGATCACAGGTACATCTTCAATGCCAGCTCTTGCCATACATAACAATATCAGCATCCAAAATCTTCACACAAGGTGCAGAAGTGCAGTATGCGTACAACTGACCCCATGTACTCAATAAGTAACAAACCTAACCTAAGGTTGAAAGTAGTGACGAGCTTGGACAAAGGTCAAAATCCAACACCGATAGTCAAGCAATGGTTCAGAATAAAATCAATAAAATAATGCAAGTAATAACTCAAAATATGATACACCGCTCGTTCACAATTTTTGGAAAATAAGTGTGCCTTTTCAGTATAATAGTAAAACTCAAAGAAGAGGAGGTGTGAGAGGTTGACATTGGAGGGCCTACGGAGAGGTAGAGATAGGCCAAAGAAGAGGTGGGGAGAGGTGATTAGGCAAGACATGGCGCAGCTTCAGCTTACCGAGGACATGACCCTTGATAAGAAGGTGTGGAGGTCGAGGATTAGGGTAGTAGAGTAGGTAGTGTAGAGTGTTCATAAAAGTAGTATTGGCACGCAGTCTCGCTTTCTGTTGGTAGTAAGTTTTTATGACTAACCGTTGTTTTCTTTCATTGTTGATCACCTTAATATCTAGTTGTTTTTATTCTAATTTTATATGACTTTTTGGTATTGTCACTTCTTGTATATATTTTCATTAATATGGTGCTTATGCTATCCTGAGCCGGGGGTCTATTGGAAACAACCTCTCAATCCTCACAAGGTAGGGGTAAGGTCTACATACACAGTACCCTCCCAAGACCCCACGGTATGGAATAATACTGGGTATGTTGTTGTTGTTGTTGTTGTTGAATAGTAAAACCCAAATCTTTCACCGAAATCACCAAAAATATGAGTGAATTTTTAAACTGTGATTTTTCCCAAAAATATTCTACCACAAAAACAATAATTCATTATTAGATGGCAGGAGGAAAGTACATCTCTATGCCTAAATTTCAATATACATGCCAATGTAATGCAACATAGTGATAAAATCATATGCATGCTCTTTGAGTATAAATCATACTTAGCACGCTCAATCACTCAGTTCTCACAATCATCCAGTCCTCACAATCACTCAGTCCTCAGGCACTCAGTCCTCACAGGCACTCAATCCTTACAATCACTCAATCCTCTCAATCAATCGGCACTCGCACTCAGTAAATACTTGCGCTCACTGTGGGTGTGCAGGCTCTGGAGTGGCAGATCCAGCACAAGTGCTATAATAAGCCAATCATGGACCTTTAAACCCTGGGGGATCCAGCTCATTGTTCTGGCTAGAAGTACTCTTCGCTCAGGATGTTTTACGTAGCTTAACCCAGGTAGGACCTTTTCTCCTAGGGGGATCCAGCTCATAGTTCCGGGTAGAAGTACTCTTTGCTCCGGATGTTTTACGTAGCTTAACCCAGGTAGAACCTTTTCGCCTAGGGGGATCCAGCTCATCATTGCAGTTAGAAGTAAACTTCGCTCAGGATGTTTTACGTAGCTTAACCCAGGTAGATCATTTTCTCCTATGGGGATCCATCTCATAGTTCCGGGTAGAAGTACTCTTCGCTCAGGATGTTTTTCATAGCTTAACCCAGGTAGAATATTTTCGCCTAGGGGGATTCAACTCATATTTCTTGGTAGAAGTACTATTCGCCCAGGTTTGTTTTACGTAGCTTAACTAAGTTAGAACCTTTAAGTGTAGGAGGATCCAGCTCATAGTTCCTTGTAGAAGTACTCTTCGTTCAGGATATTTACGTAGCTTAACCCAGGTAGAACCTTGTCGCCTAGGGGGATCCATCACATAGTTCTGTACTCTTCGGGCAGGATGGTTTACGTACCTTAACCCCGGTAGAACCTTTACCCTTAGGGGATCCAGCACTTGTTTTCGGGCAGAACTACTCTTCTCCTAGGATGTTTTACATAGCTTATCCCAGGTAGAACCTTTTCGCCTAGAGGGATCCAACTCATAGTTCCAGGTAGAAGTACTCTTCGCTCGGATGTTTTATGTAGCTTAACCCGGGTAGAACCTTTTTACCTAGGGGGATCCAGCTCATAGTTCCCTGTAGAAGTACTCTTCGCTCCAGATGTTTTACGTAGCTTAATCTAGGTAGAACTTGTTTTCCATAGGGGGATCCAGCTCATAGTTCCGGGTAGAAGTACTCTTCGCTCAGGATGTTTTACCTAGCTTAACCCAGGTAAAACCTTTTTTCCTAGAGGGATCCAGCTCATAGTTCCAGATAGAAGTAGTCTTCGCTCAGGATGTATTTTGTAGCTTAACACATGTAGAACCTTTTCGTCTAGGGGGATTCAGCTCATATTTCCGGGTAGAAGTACTCTTCGCCCAGGTTTGTTTTACGTAGTTTAACCCAGGTAGAACCTTTTCGCCCAGGAGATTCAACATTGTATCGATAATACAGGGCACCAAGGTACCAACCCCTGTTTACATCTTCCTTTCAGTAATACAGGACACCAACCCCTGGTTACATTTCCTTTTTAGCAATACAGGGCATTAACCCCTGCTTACATTTCCTTTTTAGTAATACAGGGCACCAACCCCTGGTTACATTTCCATTTTTCAGTAATACAGGGCGCCAACCCCTGGTTACATTTCCTTTTCAATAATACAGGGCGCCAATCCCTGGTTACATTTCATATCAGTAATACATGGTGCCAACCCTTGGTTATATTTCTTTTCAGTAATACAGGGCGTCAACCTCTGGTTACATTTCATATATGTAATACAGGGTACCAACCCCTGGTTACATTTCCTTACCAGTATCAGGGTACACCAATCCCTAGTTGTGTTTTCCGATATAGGGTTGCCACTCCCTAGTCTCCTTGCCAGTATCGAGTACACCAATCTCTAGCTTTGTTTTCCAACATAGGGTCTCCATTCCCTAGTTGATGTAAGCATAAATTGAGGATACGCCACTCCCTAATTTTCTTACCAGTATATAGTACACCAATCCCTAGCTGTATTTTTCAACATAGGGTACATCACTCCCTAGTTGATTTGATCTTAAATGCATGGTACACCACTCCCTCATATTATTGCCAATATAGGGTATACCATTCCCTGGCCACATTCTTCTAATATAAGGTACACCAATCATTAGTTGAGACATATTTTTGACAATAAAGGAAAACCATTAACAAAAAATCATCATGATCTTTTCAGGGTACACCATTCCCGATCTTTTATGGCTTTCAATAAAGAAGTAGTTTAGAATTTTATTACAATAACTCACGAAATTTTTCTAGTGAAAACTGGTGTAGAAAAATTTCGTTCGTTGTTTGTTTTGGTGTCTGAGCAGGTTTTACCTTGAGGCACAGGGTTCGAGATGAACAAAAGAAGAAGTCTCAATCCAAAATAAAAGAAAATGAGAAGTGAATCCAAATGCAGAAGCAGATAGAAAGGATATGGACTGCTCAAGACGACTAAAGTTACGAGCTTTATATTTCCTGTTTTGGGTCAGAAGAAGCCGTTGAAGAATTAACTAGCACCTGCAGCTAGCAAGCATTAAGGTTCAGATCAGAGTCTGCGTAAAGAACCAGTCAAGACTCAAGATCAAGTTTTAGAAAATTTATAGATATGAATCTTGTAACTCATAGCTGATAGGCTTGTTTAGTCTCTTTTGATTTTGATGTAATAACAGGACCACGGACCGGAGCCTCGACAGAACCTCACTCGACTACCCAACTTAGCATTCCATACATTTCCTTTAACCTTTTCTTTGAACTACACGCGACATGATTCCCTTATAACCCGGGATACGTAGGCTGTCCAAAACCAGGACTTGGTTGCATTCTTGTTTTTCATTTCTTTTTTTTCTTTCCCTTTTTAAATAATGGTATGTTAAAACATTAGTCACATGGCTCACTTTATCTTTGCCTGAAAACTCTCCATGTTTTCAAGCAAAGAGGGGCATGCTCTAAGCACCTAATTTTTTACCATACTTGAATTTTTATCACGTTTTAGTATGTAAATATTTTTCGATTTTAATCTACATATTTTAGCCTTTGTTTTATTTTACTTTTTAGTAGGTTTAGTTGACAAAATTGAAAACCACAAAAATATTTTATATTTTAGCTAATTGAGTAGCAGGTAGATTTTTTAAATAAATTTCTTTCTTTTAATGTCCTATTAGTTTAGATAATTAACAATTTTGTTTCATCTTCAAAAGGATAGAAATATAGCCAAAGAGATTATTTAGTGAATCAAAGAGCCAAAAATTGAGTGTAAAGTCATGACAATGATCTTTACTTCAATCATATTTTTTTCAACGATCAAGAATTCATATGCCGAGGTTTAAATCATGTTGGTACCAAGCAAGCCACAAATTGACCAATGGGTACAAATCCCAACTCAAACCACTTATTCTTCCTAAATTAACAAAACTTATATCTCAATTACAAGACTAATTCCCTTACGAAAGTTGCCTAGCTATCCATCATCGGGAAAAGTAGACACAAAAATTTACCAAACAATTACCCGGTTCAAAGAGAAAATTGGCATCCTCCGAAAAACAATCGTGGTACAAAGAAAATCAAGGATATTTATCGCTAACAAAATAAAACATACTATTTAAAAAAATCAAGAAGATAAAACATACTAAAAAACATCAAGTAGCAAATAAACACTAAGTCAATAAAACATACTATATAATATTTTTAAGAAACTAGTAAACATACAAATATAACACATCACATGAAAATAAAATATCAATCTACCATATCAACATTTATACAAGAAGCCACCTCCAACTAGAAATGTTGCAATGTCCTCGATGCAACTAAACAAAATAGAGTAAAATGGTAGACAGTGCTCCCTGAATACTGCATAAAGTGCTCTCCTTGCTGTCGGACTCAGTTGCATCCTCCTCGTCTTCTTCTTCCTCAGACCAATGAACTAGAGCATCGTCATCATCTTCCAGCTAGGTCGATGGCAGTGGCTCTTGAGGTTTTAGAACTTTCCATAGACCCTTTACATCCTTCCATTTGCGGGTGAAGAATTTATCTTTCTTCTCCCTTTTCTTCATCCTGGTGTGTGCATTTGCCAGCTTGGCATGAGAAGTACTCAAAGTACCGTGCGTCGTGGCCAAATCAGTGTATGCTTTCTCTAGCTTCTTAAGGTGCTCCCCATGCTTCTTTTGATCATCAAGATACTTTTTAAATTCTTTCTTTGAAATGCATGTAGAGGGTCCCTCAGATGTTTCCCTAGGTCCCTGTAGAAGGCCAGCTTCTAGGTCGTGAATCAGCCGTATTTCCTCAGAAAGCATAGCAAATGGTCCTCCTGCAGAAGATGATGGCTGGCTACCATGGTCGGGGTGAGAAGAAAATCTCAAATTTCTCTTTTTTCTTTTGATGACGCCTCCCTCTTCTCTTTTCTTCAATGTAGAAATAGGCTTTCTTGGATATATCCAATTGTTTTTCGGACCCTCCTCAACCCCTGCTAGGTAGCACATATTAGTAATAAGGGATGGGAACATCAGTGATTGACCATTCTGCCTCAGATAATCCCTCATCTCAATGATGAAAATCACAACAACATTCATCCGGATATCATCAAAAATGGAAGCGGTCATTTGAGCTCTTATTGTTGGTACATTCCATATATTCCCCTCAGGAGAGATGCAACTGCATATGATGGATAATCATATCTTTGCTTCGACAGTGAATTCTTTAGATGCGATCCCTCTCTTTTCATCTGCCCATGGAACATCCACACCCGTGCACAGTTTGGAGATCAACCACTCGCCTGAGGCCTTGCTATTCTCATGATATGTTTCCATGTCATGATCCTGCGGGTGATAGATTTGATTCACAACTTCATCTCTAAAATTCACCATTTTACCGTGAATCCTCATGATTGGCTTTCTTAACTTGATGGGTGGAAGATTTGCATAGAATTCCCTCACTCATTGTTCATTTTGTTTGCAAGGATGGGGGGCAAAACAAGTCCATTCCATTACCACAAGCCTCCGATAGAATTCGGGAAAACGTTCTAGGACCTTTTCCAGCAATATACCATTTTTCGGGAGTAAATGTTTTGTAATCAACTCGGCATAGTACCGTTCGTGGAATTCCAATGACAAGAACTAGTGTTGGTCATAGTTCTCCTCTACTTCCAAAGGATTTTCATGCGCGGATGCGTCGGAGTTAGAGTTCATTTTCAGCTTATGGTACCTATACACAAAGTATTGGAGTGAAAACATGGTATGGCTATGAAATATATTGCAAATTGAATCAAATATGCCAAATAAATGATTGGACAGTCGAAACCTAGCCTTAGAAATGTTTTTCAAATTTTCAGTTCTCCAGCACACAACTCTCTGATGTCGCAATTGCAACAAATTCTTCACAATTGCGATCCATTCTTTGAAATTGCAAGGGTTACCAGAGCTGATTGTTTTCGCAATTGCAATCACCTCTTCGCAAATGCGAAGAGGTCACCGCAATTGCGCTTTCATCGTCCCCAACCACTACCTTACACAAAACAGTCCCAATCTCCATAACTTTTGAACAAAGGCACACTTTTAGAGAACCCAATCAGTTTTTAAACACAAGATCATGTAATAAACTTCACACATAACCACGAGTTGAAGAAATGTTAATGATTTGGCCAAGAATTTCATTCGGGCCTCTCATCGAACACATTGAAGGCACAAAACTCATTTCACATTCCAACTAGCTATAGGTACTCAGACTTCCCCATTTTTCTAGCAGAGAAAGAAGCTCACACTCTTAACCAATCTCACCCAGCAATTACAATATGATTTAAAATATATTTCAACAATTTTGCACAGAAGAGAAGAACCCATTTGAACCCTAACTGTGAGAGATAAAGGAGAGAAGAAGAAGAAGATGATGCTATAAAGCATAAAGGGCACAAAATTAAGCTTTAATACCTGGATGCTTTCAATTAGGAGTGAAAATGGTGGAACTTGAGAGTTGGGAGAGTAAGGAATATGAATGTCGTTTAATTTTTGAGAGCCCCAAATTTTCTGACTTTTTTTCAAAATGAAACAAAGTTACACGTTTAAGATCTCCGATGTCGCAATTGCAATTGCGACCCCTTCCTAGCAATTGCAAAATTCAAAAATTCAGTAGAAGTCGCAAATGCAACCCTTTATTTGGTTTTGCAACTAATCCGATGACGCAATTGCGACCAATGTTTCGCAATTGCGAAATCAAAGGCCTGGGCCAAATACTTTTTGTCCCAAACGCCAATTTCTTCATTTTGCATTTATTGGTTTTCTTTTGAGGAATGTCATTTTGCGTTCTTGAATTCTCAAATTGCAAGATGTATGGCTTTTGTCTTTCTTCCTTGCACTCCCATGTGGATTCACATAGTTCAATTCCCATATCATCATATAAGTCCAAAGTTGAAAAATATTTGGAATGAGATAATTGCCCCAACTTGCAACTTTTTCCAAATTTTGACATCCTCTTCTTCCCCCGAACTAGAATCAACTTCAACCATATTTTCAATTTCACGAGTTGACTCTAATTCTATATTTTTGTTGGCATCACCAACAAGCATGGAGTTGGTAGGCGGATGTTCAATTCTTGATTCCTCAAAATAAAGCTCACTTTCTTCCTCGAAGTTAGATTTTTCTTGAACTTATTCCACACTCTCTAGTTGGTGGAAATAATGAGCCTCAACCAATATTTTTATTTGATCTTTCAAGGTGCGGATATTCTCATCATTTTGAGTCAAAACTTGTTTCAAGTCCTCGAGTGCCGAGTTGTGCTTCTCCTCATTTTCAAGAATGACCTCCAACATGAGCATTATCCTTTCATTTTGAGCATTTGAGAGTTCTTCTTGATTTTGATCAAGTGACAAGGAAGGATTTTCGGCTTCAACCTCTGAGGAAGGTTCTTGTCTATCATTCACTTCTGAGGCTTTTTGGACCTCTAAAACTTCAAGCATTTCTCCCATTTGTGAGTGCGCCCTTTCAAGCGCCAAATCATTTTGGAGACTATTTTCCAAAAGCTCTTCCAAGGCATTTTTCTCTTTGTTTCCTCCCTCAAGTAGGCACTCTATCATGAGCTTGAACTCTCCATTTTGACCATGCTCACTTTCTTCCACTTTCATATCCCTATACTTGTTAACACAAAAAGTAGAATCATCATAATGGGGGTTCGGGGAAGGGAAGGAAAAATAAGCACAATGATCCCAATGACCATTTCGACGACAACACTTATCACAAATACTCCACTCATGAGTTTGAGATTATGCGCACAATCCGCCCCCGAAAGAATTTAAATAATTTTGCCGAGAGTGTGGTCCTCCACAATAGGGACAAGGGTCATCAAAGTATGAACAACTACCATCCGATCAATTTTTATTATGTGATGCCATTTTTCAAAACTAAGAAAATAAACAAAAAACAAACAAAGATAAGAAAATGATTACACAAATATTCACAAGTTTAGACCAAAGCACGTACACTTACTTCTCAAAAAACCTAAATACGCCAAATTGTTCCCCGGCAACAGTGCCAATTTTGATGACGCCCAAATCCACTACTAAAACGTAAATGGACACGGTCGCATATAATATAATTTATCTAACTATGAGTAGGGGTCGAATCCCACAGAGAACAATATGTAGGCGATTATGCGTATAAGAGAATTATCATTTACTATTCAATGCCAAACACTTAAAAGGGTTTTGAAAAATATTTATGTCTAAATGCGAAAATGTAAACTAACTTAGAAAGCAAGTAAAATGAACAATGGCTACAAGCATGGATGCATTGGAAATTACACTCAAGTAACGATCCAATGTATTTCACGATTTTACAAATATGAGCGAGTTTATGTTAATTAGCCTCGAGTAATAATTCTATATTAGCTTCTTCCGAAGACTAACAAGATATCCTAATTGAATTATCCCTAAAACAATTAAGAGATTAAGCACACCCGAATATGGCTACAAGTAGTTCAATCCTATCCTTAGGTAGAATCTATAAAGTGAGGGTTAAAGCCTAAAGTTCTTGTTAATTAATCTTTCCCAACCCCAAATTATCTTTCCCAAAATTAATTCAAAGTAAATGCGCGAGTCCTAGGGTTAGCTAATCCCTTTGGAAACATTAAAGAACAAGAATAATTAAAGAAATAATAACTCACTTCAATATAGATAAAGATTGTTCAATACATACGTACAACAAGATATTTAATTCACACTTTAAATATGAATATTCCCATAAACTAGATTCAAGTGTTGGAAAAAATACTACACACTTAGATATACAATACAAAGCAAGGAAATGAAGAAATGAACATAACTGGGTAAGAAATTCTCAACCAAAATCTTCAAATCTTCAAGACCCAAGTGTGTGTGCAAGAACCCTAGCTCCAAAACTTGTGTTCTCTAGTTAAGAGGCTCCAAAATACTTCAACGATCTGCTAAATATGCTAAAAATATTTTACAAATGAACTAGGTCATGTATTAAAGGGTTTGGGGGCCAAAAAATATAAAATTAACGAAGTACCCAGAACTAAAGCGCGATCTTCGCATTTGCGAACCATGACTTTCTTGTTGACTATCGCATTTACGATGAAGACTTCGCATTTGCGAAGATTGACTGTCTGGTTTGACTTTGCATTTGCGACCCTAATTTCGCATCTGCGAACATTTCATTTCTTGGTTGACTTAGCATTTGCAATTCCTCCATTGCATTTGCGACTTCCGCTATCTTCGCATTTGTCAAATTGATGTCGCAATTGCGACATCTGGGGTAATTTTTGAGATATCTTCTTTTCAGCGTCTTGTTTAGTCGTTTTAACTTGGTTTCTTCATGATCACTTCTAAATTATAGAGAACCTGTAAAATAGAAGTAAATGACATTAAACATACGATTTTATCAATCAAATATAGCAAAAATCTAAGCTTAAAGATAAGATAAGTTGGTAAAATACCAACTTATCAGGTTCTCATGCCATGATTCTGGAACCGGTTGCTCCAGTTCTATTTGATTTGGCTCCACCTATTCCTACGTGTCATCCTATTTTGCTTCATATCTTTGTTGTGCCTCGTGATTCTTCGAGTGCTCCTGTCTATGTGTCCATGCTTGTGTGAGATTCGTTTATTGTAGATTATGTCTATCGCTAGTATGTGGTTACTATTGGGAGTCTTGAGACTAGTGTAGATCTTATATTTCTTGATATGGTAGAGTTTGATGTTATCTTAGGTATGGATTGGCTGTCACCTTATCATGTTATATTAGATTATCACACAAGACGGTAACCTTAGCCATGTCAGGGTCGCCTCAATTAGATTAGAGGGGGACTCATGGCCATTCTACCAGCAGGGTTATCTCTTATGCGAAGCCTTGACGTATGGTCAAGAAGGGGTTTCTAGCTTATTTAACTTATATTTGCGATTCTAGTGCAGAGGTTCCTTCTGTGGATTCAGTACCAGTTGTTCGTGAGTTTCTAGAGGTGTTTCTTGCATATCTGTCAGGGATGCCACCCGACAGAGATATTGACTTCTGTATTGATTTGGCTCCGGGCACTCAACCCATTTTATTCCACTATACCATATGGCCCTGCCGGAGTTGAAGGAATTGAAGGAGCAATTGCAAGATTTGCTTGATAATGGATTCATTATACCTAGTGTCTCGCCCTAGGGTGCGCCCGTGTTGTTTATGAAGAATAAAGATGGTTCGATGAGGATGTGTATAGATTATCGGTAGTTGAACAAGGTCACTATCAAGAACAAGTATCCGTTGCCGAGGATTAATGACTTATTTGATCAGCTTTAGGGTGCCAATGTGTTTTTGAAGGTTTATTTTAGGTTTGTCTACCATTTATTGAAGATTAGGGCATCTGATGTCCCTAAGAAGGTTTTTCAGACTCGATATGGGCATTATGAGTTCCTAGTGATGTCATTTGGATTGGAAAATGCCCCAACAACAATAATAGATTTGATAAACTGGGTGATCAAGCCTTATTTGGATTCTTTTCTGATTGTATTCATTGATGATACTTTGATCAACTTCTACAGCCGAGAGAAGCATGAGCAACATCTTCGGATCGTACTCTAGACTCTAAGAGATAGCCATTTATATGCCAATTTTTCAAAGTGTGAGTTTTGGTTAGACTCAGTCGCCTTTTTGGGGCACGTCATATTGACGGAGGGCATAAAGGTGGATCCTAAGAAGATTGAGACAGTTCAGAACTGGCCTAGACCTACTTCAGCTACAGAGATTCGAAGTTTCTTGGATTTGGCAGGTTATTATCGCCGGGTCGTGGAGGGGTTTTCATCCATAGTAGCCCCACTAGATTGACCCAGAAGGGTGCCCCATTCAGATGGTCGAATGAGTGTGAGTTGAGCTTTCAGAATCTCAAGACCGCTTTCACTATGGCGCTAGTGTTGGTTCTGCCCATCAGTTTAGGATCTTTCACAGTGTATTGTGATACATCTCGTATTGATGTAGGATGGCAAGGTGATTGCATACATGTCGTGGCAGTTGAAGGTTCATAAGAAGAGTTGATAGCCATTGTTCATGTGCTGAAGATTTGTAGGCACTATCTTTACAATGTGTCGTGCGAGGTATTCACGGATCATCGGAGTCTACAGTATTTGTTCAAGCAAAAGGATCTCAACTTTTGGCAGAGGTGGTGGTTGGATCTATTGAAAGACTATGATATTACCATTTTGTATCATCCCGGAAAGGCCAATATGGTGGCCGATGCCTTGAGTAAAAAGGCTATGAGTATGGGTAGCCCTGCGTATATTCTAGTTAGTGAGAGGTTGCTTGCATCAGATGTTCAGGCTTTGGCAAATCAGTTCGTGTGGTTATATGTTTTGGAGCCCTGTCGTGTTCTAGCTTGCACAATCTATCGGTATTCCTTGTATGCGCGCATCAGAGAGCGTCAGTATGATGATCCCCATTTGCTTGTCCTTAAGGACACAGTGCAACACAGTGGTATCAAGCAGGTTACTGTTGGAGATGATGGAGTTTTACGGATGTAGGGTCGTATTTGTGTGCCCAATGTGGATGGGCTTCGTGAGTTGATTCCTGAGGAGGCTCACGGTTCCCGGTATTCTATTCATCCGGGCGCTGCCAAAATGTATCGGGACTTGCGGCAGTATTATTGGTCGAGGAGGATAAAGAAGGATATAACTGCTTGTGTAGCTCAGTGTCTAAATTATCGCTAAGTAAAGTACGAGCATCAGAGGCCTGGTAGTTTGCTTCATAGGCTAGAGATTCTTGAGTGGAAGGGGGAGCGTATCACTATGGGTTTTGTTCTTGGACTTCCATGGATTTAGAAAAAGTTCAACGCGGTATGGGTCATTGTAAACAGGTTGACCAAGTCGGCACATTTCATTCTAGTTGCAGTTACCTATTATTCAGAGTGGTTAGATGAGATCTAGATCCACAAGGTTGTCAGTGTGGGTTAGGCACACGGGTTACATATTCTTCAGGTACGCACTTCACCTCTCACTTCTAGAGGGTCGTACAACGTGGGTTAGGCACACGGGTTGAGTTAGATAGTCTGAGCATACTATTCAGATATTGGAGGATATGCTTCGCGCTTGTGTTATGGATTTCAGGGGTTCTTGGGATCAGTACTTGCCGCTTATAGAGTTTGCCTACAACAACAACTACCGGTCGAGCATTCATATGGATCCCTATGAGGCATTATACGGGAGGCGGTGACGTTCGCCAGTTGGATGGTTTGAGTCGGGGGAGGCTCAGTTGTTGGGTACAGATTTGGTACATGATGCATTGGATAAGGTCAAGATTATTCAGGATCGACTTCGCACAACTCAGTCTAGATAGAAGAGTTATGCCGACAATAGAGTTCATGATGTTGCATTCATGGTTGGAGAGAGAGTATTGCTCCGGGTTTCACCCATGAAGGGGGTGATGAGGCTCGAAAAGAAGGGCAAATTGATCCTTAGGTATATCAGACCCTTTGAGATTCTTGAGAGAGTGGGTGAAGTAGCCTACAGGCTCGCATTGCCACCTTATTTACTAGCAGCCCATCCGGTGTTCCATGTGTCTATGCTCCGGAAGTATCATGGTGATTCTTCCCATGTGTTAGATTTTACCTCAGTCCAATTGGACAAGGATTTGACTTATGAGGAGGAGTCGACGGCTATTATAGCCCGATATGTTTGGCAGTTGAGGTCTAAGAGTTATTCATCAGTTCGAGTGCAGTGGCGAGGCCGGGCGATCGAGGCAGCCATGTGAGAGTCCGAGTCTGACATGCGGAGTTAATATCCACACCTTTTTACCAGTCCAAGTAGTTTTCTATGTCCGTTCGAGGATGAACATTTATTTTAGAGGTGGAGAATGTGATGACCTGATAGGTCATCTTCAGTTTTAACCTTTATTTCTATGTTCCGAGACTTCAAATATCTCCATTTAGCCTTTCTCGATTTGTGTTCACAGTCCATATTCTTTTTTTTGAAAAGTTTTTATGTGAAAATTGATGAAAATGTGAAATCGTGCCTTAAAACTCATTTAAGTTGATTACGGTCAATATTTTGTGTAAACGGACCTAGATCAGTATTTTGACAGTCTCGGTGGGTCCGTATCATGATTTGTGTCTTGAGCATATGCCCGGAATCGAATTTGAAAGTCCCTAGCTTGCTTTAACATAATTTGTTGAAAACTAGAAGTTTAAAGGTTTAAAGAATTCCTAAATTTGACTGTTGGTTGACTTTGCTTCTACGGGGTTTGGATTTCGATTTTCGAACATTGAATAGGTTCATTTCAGTATTTATGACTTGTCTGCAAAATTTGGTGCAAAACAGAGTTGATTTGACGTGATTCAGACATCCGGTTGAAAAATTAAAAGTTCTTAAGTTTCTTTAAAAATTTCATTTGTTTTACTGCTTGATACATAGTTCTAGGTGCTACTTTGGTGCGCGAGCGAGTCCGTATGATGTTTGTACACTTGTGTGCATGTTTAGTTTGGAGCCCCGAGGGCTTGATGAGTTCTGGATAGGCTACAAAGTGATCTTGGACTTCGAAGAATAGTTGAAGACCCTCTATTGCTGGTGTGGTGGCAAACCTCGCATTTGCGAGATGGGGGAGTCGCATTTGCGACATCTGGGCAAGTCTTTAAATCTCGCATTTTGCAAACTTTTCTTCGCAATTGCGAAAAGGGGCTTGGAACAACAGATATCGCAATTGTGATCAATTGATCGCTGTTGCGAAGCTCCAGTGTTCGCATTTGCGAACAAATCATCACAAATGTGATGACAGCAAAGATGTGGGCTTCTTCGTATTTATAAATCATTTCTCGCATTTGCGGGATTTGCAATTGTGAACCCCAGGTCGCAATTGCGACATCTGTGCCTGGACAAAAGAGGGGAAAACAGGATTTAGCTCATTTCTTTCAAACTCTCAACCCTAAACACCCTAGAGGCGATTCTTCCAAGAGATTTTTCTCCTAAATTCATTCATAAGCAACTTTAATCTATTTCTTTTTAATTACCCATTACTTTTCAAGTGTTTTCAACATCAAATCAAGAATTTTCATGGTAGAAATTAGGGATTTTGGTAGAATTAGGAAATTTTGTAAATTTGGAATTTAGACCTCGAATTGAGCTCATCTTTCGAAACAAATATAACCGGGTTCGGAGGTAAAAGGGTAATCGGGTTTTGGTCTGAATCTCAGGTTTTGACCAAGCAAGCCAAGGGTTGACTTTTATTGACTTTTTTGGAAAAGTGTAGTGACCTTAACTTTATATATTGTAATTGATTTCCCTAGCATTATTTGATGTCATTCCATTTGTATCATTTATTCATTATATTGTGGTAAGGAAGAGAGTACAATTCCATGCCGTATCATTTCCTGTTACTTAGGTCATTATTTCATGGTAAGGATGAGAGTAAAAGCACGAAGGGTGATGCCGTGCCATTTTTATATCATCGGTTCATCTGTCTTCATTGTTGATGATTTAATTGGTTGTTACGTGATGTTACTCCTGCTGTAGTTATTATATCATTCCCCTTACGCATGTCCCTTCCAAGTTTGTATATTTCTAATATTTGTCTTTGTTATTGCTTCATATATATACTTGCACGTGTTTATTTACGTAGGTGCTCTGTCATAACCTTTTCACTACCTCGTCGAGGTTAGGCTCGGCACTTACATAGTACATTGGGTTGGTTGTACTCATACTATATTTCTGCACTTTTTGTGTTAATTTTGGTATTATTCCCAGCGGTGTGTGAGGTGCGTCGGCTTGGATCATTGCATACAGAGACTTGAGCTAGATCGGTTGGCGTCGACAGACTTTGAAGTCCCCTTCCTTTCCTCTTTTATTATTCATTTCCTTCGAAATAGTTGTATTTATTTCAGACTCTACTTGTAGAACTTCTAGTTGCCGATGTACTCGTGACTCCGGATCTTTGAGAGTAGATATTATTACATGACATATGCTGGTGTTGTAGTAGATCGAATTCCTATCCCTCATTATTTATTGTCATTTTTTTAAACTGTTAAATTTGGCTATTTGACTATCTCACGTCGGCTTGCCTAGCAAGTGGATGTTAGGCACTATCACGACCCCAAGCTTGGGATTCCGGGTCGTGATAAGGCTCTCTACATGGCACCAGATTAAGCTGTCATATAAGCATCCATGTCACTTTTTTTTACAATGTTTTGTTTATTAAATTATTTACTACCCCCTCCCCCCCAAGACACCCACATAAGAAATGATGCCTTCTTTTTGAGTTCAAAATTGTCGATCCGAACTAGACCTTTCACCAAACTGGATCAAATCATAATCTCAAATTCTAAAAATCAATATTCCCAACAAACCCAAGCTAATAATTTTCTCAAACATCCGCAAATTAGAATACCCATTTTGTGTTCTAAAGCTTTCTTATAACCCTTCAATGGTGATTTCTTATTATTTTTCGAATCAATGAATATTTATGTTATTCTCCATGTTTTAAGCTCTAATATTTTATTTTTCACTAGATTTCAGTAGGAAACAATCAAGAAATTTCAGATTCTTGGGTCTTTCTCCAGCTTCAAATTTCGACGACCCAAAAAATAGAGTACAAGTTAGTTCTTCACTCAAATCAACGAAATCAATGTTTGATTTACAATTTTAAGCTACAAGGGACAACATGCAACTGATTTTTTCCATATATAATTAACAAATCCTACTGTCAACTTTAATTTTCCGACACCCAAAGAACACATCGTAGTAGGTTTCTAAATTGTTACCACCATTGAATGACGTGCCAGAAATAGTAGGTTTCCTGAAGTTTGTTATGAAAATCGAACTCTACGATTTAGGAATTTGTGGTGTTTTGAAGTTTAAAACTTAGTGAAAATCACTTATTGAGCTTAAACATAAAGTAGCTATTGCTCTTTGGATAGTTGGTAGTTAAATTTAAAGAACACCATTGTTGACATAATAAAGACCATGAATTATGATTCTTTTGATGAACGTTAATGTTTCAGCAATGGTGGTAAAAACATAGATTTATATGGGTGACTAGATTTAAGTGGGTTTATGTGGATCACGTGAATCTGATTTGGTATGTTTGGTTGTAATGGGGGTTGGAATCTTGGAAGTGTTGGAGGCTTTGAGGGGGGGTGGAAGAAGAAATGATAGGGGAAGAGGATGGTGAGGTGGCAGAAACAATCCGATTTGGGATTGTTTGGTCGTATGATTTGGCAGTTGAGATGAAACAAATGGAGTGGGTCAGTTGCCACAGTGTAGATTCGTTAGGGATATGTACAAATATTTTAAGTTCATTAACAGTCGAGGCTAGATAGGTCAAATAGTATAACGGGTGGCAAAAGTAAATAATATAATATAGTCGAGGGGAAATTTTAGACCTTTTCCCATTGTTTAAAGAGTTAATACCCTAAAACTCCCTTAAACTATCACATTTTTATCAGTTTACTACTTAAACTATTTAGTGTCTCCAAAACCCCCGGAACTATATTGCCGCTCGTATTGAAACCCCCTCGTCTCTGACCTGGCATAACATATGTAGATACTCGCTTGGGAGTGCGTGGTAGCTGAAAAAAAGAAATCAAAATGACCCACCTAACATAAATAATGGCTAATTTGCCTAACCTTCTTTCAAATTTATTTTTTAAAATATATTATCTCCTTATTTCAGTTATATCCATCTTTCTTCCTCATTTTTCACCATTCTTCCTTATGTTTTCAAATTTCTTCTTTGTTTTTCACCTTCTTCTTCATTTTCTAACCCTTTTGTCAAGACCCAAAAATCCCACCACAGGCGTCGTGATGACACCTAGTCTCTAAGGCTAGGTAAGCCGATTTTAGTTATATTTTTGAAGCCATTTTTATTAATTAAATAACTAATCAAAATTAACAGCGGAACAAATATAAAAAAAATATAACCTCCCAAGACTGGTAGTACTGAGTCACGAACTCTAACTGAATACATGGAATGATCACGAGGACCGAATATGCAATACTGTTTGATTACAAATTAACAGTACAATAAAATGAAAAGACCCAAGGGACTGCGACGACCAAGAAACTCTACCTTGAATCCTTACGATCTCGATTTAACTCTACTCAAGTCCGATATCTCCAATACCTGGCTCTGCATAAAAATGTACAGAAGTGTAGTATGAGTATACCATGGTCGGTACCCAGTAAGTATCAAGACTAACCTCAGTGGAGTAGAGACGAGGCACAAACAAGACACTCACTAGTCAAACTAACCTGTGCAATATAATATACAAAATAGTAGGAAACAAATAACAATAAGGGAAACATAAAACAACCAGTGTTGTGCACAGTAAGACAATAAAATTACCATTAATATCGCTCAACAACTGATAAATATAATTACACCCAGTTAAATCAAGTTCTTCAATTAAATATCTTTCACACATAATTCTTACTAATAAAACTCTTTTTCAAATATAATTTTCTCAAATAAACATCTTTCGAATAAAACAATTCTTTCAATAAATATCTTCAAATATAATTTCCTCAAATAAACATCTTTCGAATATAATTCTTTTTGAATAAAAATCCTTCCAAATAAATATTTCTGAATATAATTCTTTCGATTAAAGAGTCACCATGTGACACCTCATTTCAAAATCATAAAAATACGGGTCTCAGCTCATTTTCATATTTTTCGTAAACATGGGTCTCAGCCGTTATTTTTCATATTTTCATGGCACCTCGTGCCCATAATTAAATCATCATATTTCCCTGGCATCTCGCGCCCTCATTTCATATCACAACTGCACGGACAATTCACGTGCCAAATATCATTATCATTTCATCACAACACCTTGTGCCCACATTTTATATCACAACTACATGGACAATTCACGTGCCAAATATCCTCATTATTTACTCACGGCACCGCGTTCCCACATTTCATTTTATAATCCGCCTGGCAAAAACCACAAGCTCTCAATTTCAACATAAATCATATTGTTATCAATTTACCAACAAATCGCTCCTATTGCCACCCTTATCGCTCCTATAGCCACCCTTATCGCTCTTATTGCCACCCTTATCGCTCCTATAGCCATCCTTATCGCTCCACCCAGACCATATTCCAACAAATACAACCACAGCGAAATGCCACCCTTATACCCATATAATATCAGCGGTGAAATGCCACCCTTATATCCTCAAAATAATAATTAACACAACACAACAATTTACACGAAAAATTATCACCGCAACATAACAAAATCAATTCATATCACAATTTGCCCAATGGCCACAACCAAAATTCCAAAGCTACAACCAAGTCAATTAATTTCACAACAAATAGCCAAAAGCTCCACATAATGTGTACAACACCCAAAACCAATCAATAGAGATAGAAATTACTCAACATAAAGAAAAGTCTTCATTAAATTAAAATTTTCAATACTTATATAAACACCTCTTCTTAAGCTCATTTAATTAATTATTTGCAGAGGAAAAATCCATAATGAAATTAAATTCCAATAATTATCAAACCAACAATTCACGGAATTACATAAATAATCAAGTAACAATCACATCAAATTGTCATATAACAACAGATTCAATAACAACAAGGATTTATGCACGACAAATAGATGATTAAATATATACCAACAATTATCCAATTTACCACACAATATGCTCAAAACTTTAACTCAATAAAAGTTACACATATAATCCGAGTACGTACTCGTCACCTCGCGTACACGGCTTTTCACAATTCACAAATGGCACATAAGACTCGATGCCTAAGGGGTAATTCCCCCACTCGAGGTTAAGCAATACACTTACTGTTTTGAAGTTATGCCGATATTCAAAAATCGTCTTCTTACTTGTATTGACCTCCAGACCGCTCAAATCTAACCAAATTAACTGTATAACTTCATTAAAATTCATCGAAAATAATTCCGGATAATAATACGTCGACTTAAAAATTTATTTCAAAAAGTCAACAAAAGTCAACACGGGGCTTGTCCCTTGGAACCCGACGAAATTTTCATGAAATCCAAACACTCATTCCGATACGAGTTCAACCATACCAATTTTATCGAATTCTAATAACAACTCGACCTCCAAATCTTAAAGTTTTGTTTTCAAATCCCTAAGTTCAAACCGCCAATTTATACCTCAAAAACATGTAATCTAATCGGATTATTCGATGATAATTCAATATTATGGAGTAGAACTTATCACAAGGGACTTACCTCAAGTTTTCCCGTGAAAACCTTGCTCAAATATCGCCCAACACGAGCTTGAAATGCCCCAAAATGGCAAAAGCTCGGAACCCCTCTGTTTTTGTATTGCCCAGGGGTTTTCGCACCCGCGGTGATTTCTTCGCACCTGCGGCTTCACACCCGCAGTAATATTCTTCGCACCCGCGGCTTCGCACCTGCGATGGATTTCTTCGCACATGCGGCTTCGCACCTGCAATGGACTTCTTCGCGCCTGCGGCTTCGCACCCGCGGCAAAAGTTTTCGCACCCGTGGTGCCTGGCCAGCCCATGCATTTTCCGCTTCCACGACTAATTCCTTGCATCCGCAAGCTCGCACCTGCGGCCCTTTTTCGAGCAAGTGCGATCACACCAGATGCCCAGCTACTTCAGCTCCTCCTCCAAATCCGAATTCGATCCGTTAAGCATCCGAAAATTACCCGAGACCCTCGGGACCCCGTCCGAACATACCAACAAGTTCCATAAAATAACACAGACCTACTCGAGGCCTCAAATCATATCAAACAACATCAAAACGACAAATCGCACCTCAAATCAAAATCTATGAACTTTGAACTTTCAAATTCTATATCTTGTGCCGAAACATATCAAATAAATCCGGAATGACTTCAAATTTTTCACACAAGTCATAAATGACATAACAAAGCTATTCCAATTTCCAGAATCAGATTTCGACATCGATATCAAAAGTCAATCCTCCAGTCAAAGTTTCCAAAAATTTAACTTTCAGTATTTCAAGCTTAAATTCCACTACGGACCTCCAAATAATTTTCTGTACACGCTCCTAAGTCCTAAATTACCATACGGAGTTATTGACATTATCAAAATTCCATTTCGGAGTCGTTTTCTCAAAAGTCAACTCTCTGGTCAACTCTTTCTATTTAAGCTTCAAATTAAGGATTGTTCTTTTAATTTAATTCTGAATCTTCAGTAAATCAAACTCGACCACACCCGCGGGTCATAATATATATTCTGAAGTTGTTCGAGACCTTAAGTCACTGAACGGGGCGTTAATTCTTAAAATGACAAGTCGGGTGGTTACACCTTTTTATTCAGTTCTCCATATCGGTTTTCTCTTGAAATATTTCTCAATCTCTTGTTTCCTCTGAAATTATTTATTCTCTTTCTTGTTTTCATCTTTTTCGTGTCTTACACATATGGTTGAAAGAACACCAATTTAAATCTTCTTATTAAACTAATGTAACGAACCAACCTGTCATTTTGTGAATTACGGCTTAAGGTCTCGAGCATCTTCGTATTATGTGTTATAGATGGCGTGTGTGGTCGAGTTCGGTTTTCGGATGATTCGGGGTCTATTTGGAAGAAGAAGTCTTGTTTTAGAAGCTTAAGCGGTAAGAGTTTACCGGAGTTTGACCTTTGTCTAGATGACTCCGAAATAGCATTTTGATGATTCTAATATTTTTGTATGGTGATTTTGGACTTAGGCGTATATCCGGATCTGGGTTTGCAGTTCCGTAAGATATTTTGAAGCATTTTGGCGAAAACTGGAAAGTTAAAGTTTTGGAAGGTTGAGAGGTTTGACCGGGAGTTGACTTGATTGATATCGGGATCGAATGGAATTTTGAGAGTTGTATTAGCTCCTTTATGTCATTTGGGACTTGCATGCAAAATTTGACGTCATTCCGGATTGTTTTGATATGTTTCGGCACGAGTTTTGAAAGTTAGAAGATTTAAAAATTCATAAGTTTGATCCGTAGTGCAATTCGTAGTTTTCACGTTGTTTTATGTAATTTGAGACCTCGATCAGGTCCGCATTATGTTATAGGACTTGTTGATATATTCGGACAGGGTCCCGAGTGGCTCGGATGGGTTTCATACGAGATTCAGATCATTTTTGGTCATGAAGGCATGCCTGTTTCTGGTGCGTCGCACCTGCGCATTTCTAGAGTGCAGGTGCGGAGCCGCTTCTGTGAAGTGTTTGTTGCTTCAGCGATATTGGTACTGGGAAGGAGTTCCGCTTCTACACAATAGAGAACGCAGCTGCAAGGCCGCATCTGCGAGTTTGAGGCTCCAGTTGGTCGTCCGCTTCTGCGGAATATTTGGTGCTTTTGCGGAATCACAGGTGCGATGGGTAGCTCGCAGGTGCAAAGAATGGGCTACTAAGTGAGGGCTTCATATGTGAGATTGTGCTCACAAAAGCATGATCGCAGGTGTGAAGTAATTGTCCGTAAATGCAGAAAATGCTGGGCAGAAAGGTTATGTTCGAGGGTGTGCCATTTTTACCATATTTTGAGTTGTAGACTTCGGATTTGGGCGATATTTGTGGGGTTATTCATGTGGTTGTTTGGGGTAAGTGATCTTTACATGGACTTGATATTATTTCATATTGTTGTCATTTAATTAGTGAATTGAATGGAAGAAAATGGGAAATTTTGTAAAAATCTTCCAATATGTAAAATGAGCATTTGAAGGGCGATTCGATATCGGAATCTGATAATTTTGGTATGGTTGGACTCATATCGGAATGGGTGTTCAAATTTTATAAATTTTATCGGGTTCTGAGGTGCGGGCTCGAGGTTGACTTTTGGAGTTGACTTTTTAGTTTTAATTAAAGATCAAAGCTTTATTAACCAGTATTGTTTTCTATGATTTCTATTTATGATGATAAGTTATTTTGGCTAGATTTGAGCCATCTAGATGTTGTTTCACACGAGAGGGTCATTTTAGAGTATCGGTCTAGCTTTTTTGAGGTAAGTATCTTGCCTAACTTTGTGTGAGGGAAACTAATCCTTGGGATTTGACTCATTTGTGCTAATTGTGTCATGTGAAGGCCGTGTACGCGAGGTGACGAGTACATACTCGGGCTTATTTATGGAAATTTGACTGTTTAGGGCTCTTAGGTTCTTATGTTCATTAGATGTGAAGTTGGTTTAGCATGTTAAATCCCCCGTTTACTAAATTCACCTTGCGTGTCTTATTTGGAATTAATTGATTCATGTTCTACCCTTATTGCCAATTAAACTCTTATGTGCCTTAAATGAAGTTGTTGCCTCTTTTATTTCCATGCTATATTTTTCATAATTGCTTATCGTTAATTGAAGTTATTATTCTCTTTTCGAAATTGCTTATCCTTAATTGAAGTTATTATTATCTTTTCCGTAATTGCTTATCCTTAATTGAATTTGTTGTTATCTCTTCCATAATTGCTCAACCTTAAATGAAATTTTGATATCCCTTTTCGTTGTTAACTTATCCTTATTTGGAATCATTAATTCATGATATCTCTTTTATCGTCAAATTTGTACTTTTGTGGGATCATTATTACACATTATCTCTCCTTTGTTGAGCTATTCTTGTTGAGACCATTATTCCCTGTTGTGTCTTTCTTTGTGAGATCGTTCTTCCATTTTTTTGTGTTCTGAAGTTCTTGTGTTGATTTAATTATCGTATTCTCATGTTGTTGTTGTTGTTGTTGTTGCTGTTTGTTGTTGCTAATGTACTCACTATTGTTGAGCCAAGGACTATGCGCAGTTTTGGTATTGAAAGTGTTTTTGAGGAAATGTTATGGCATATATGCGCATGTTGTGAAAGTTATTTTATTGTGTTGTTATATTTTTTGACACACGTGATATTGTTGAGAGATTGTCAGGGCACGCGAGTTGTATGTGCTATTGCTATTATTGATATTTGCACATGCGGCGTGACAAGGAGGGATATATATGTGGGGTTGCGTATGTCTCAAGACAAGGTGGGAATATTATTATGCACGTGCGGCGAGGCACGGCGGGTATTTACTTTATTATTGCGCACATGGCGAGACTAGGTGGGCTATGTCGAGAAATGATTTGTGATGACTTGTGATAGCCTGGGGGCATTATTATTGTTGATATTTTTGTAGTGCCGTGCCTACCTTGTGTGAGTTATACTGTGTACATTTTATGGTGATCGTTTCTTATGTGACATTCATTATCTCTACTCTTACTCCTTGACTTGGATTGTGGTAGAACACTTGCACAAGCATGTACGTAAATAAATCACCCATATCTGTTTATGAATTGTAATATGAGCACAAGATGCCAAGTAATTAGGGTTCATGAATTGGGACTTGTGAATTGTGATTATGAGGTTTGGTACCTCGTGGAAAGTCTTAATGAAATTTAGTGTAAATGTGGTTGTTCTTATTGAGTTGTTACTTGATTTCTTTTATTTGGTTTCACTAGACTTAAATTTTGTTTAGTTTACTCTACAGCATTATTACCTGTTTGTACCCATTTGCTAATTGTTGCCCTTAGTTTCCTAATATAAGCATTGTTTTGTTTTTGTTACCATGCTTAGATCCATATTGTTACTGTCCCATGCTATTTCACATTTATACTTGTTCAAGTTGTTTAGTCCAGTAGGTGTCTTGACTGTCCCTTGTCACTACTCCACCGAGGTTAATATTGATACTTACTGGGTACCGCTGTGGTGTATTCATGCTACACTTTCTGCATATTTTTGTGCAGATCTAGGTACCCTGGATGGTTGTTAATAATTAGCTAGCTGATCGGGCATTGCTATGGAGACTCAAGGTAAACTTGTTATGGCATTCGCAGGCCTCGGAGTCATCTTCTGAAATTTTGCCTTGTACTGTTTATTTCTATTTCGGGACAATTGTACTTAGAGATTTTCTAGAAAACTCAATAGAGTTTATGACTTGGACTACAAGTTTTGGGATATTATTTCATATTGTAAATGTTGGTTTCATTTAGAAATATCTGGTTTCTGCTTAATAGTTCTGTTGGTTTATTTCTAGCCGTTAATTTCGTAAGTGTTAGGCTTACCTAGTCGTAGAGACTAGGTGCCATCACAACATCATACAGAGGTAAATTGGGGTCGTGACAAGTTGGTGTCAGAGCTCTAGGTTTCATAGGTGCTACGAGTCATAAGCGAGTTTAGTAGAGTATTGGGGATCAGTACGGAGATATCTATACTTATCTTCGAGAGGCTACGGAACTATTAGGACAGTTTCACTTCTTTCATTCCTATCGTGAGAGTTTATTGATCTCGGAGTTTGAGGATTTGTTATTCTATTCTCTCACAGATGGTGAGGATACGAGCTGTAGTTACTAACGCCGAGGAGGAGCACGTGCCGCAACTAGATCACCTGTCAGAGCAATAGTTGAGGAGCCGCCAATAGCTTTGGTTAAGGGACAAGTACCGGAGGCGCCTGTTGCTACCTCGGGACATCAAGAAACTTTAGCACAGTTCCTGAGCATGTTTGGTACATTGGCTCAGGTAGGATTGATTCCGGTTGCACCAGCTACTTCACAGATCAGGGGAGGAGCTTAGACTCCCTCCACCCGTACTCCGTAGTAGCAAATCCTCATTGGTCAGATCCCATGTGTCGTGCCGACACTACCTATTGTTCCAGTCCCGCTCGAATTTAAGGCAGTATCATTTGAGGAAGAACAACTTAGACTGGCGAGGTTCAAGAAGTATCACCCTCCCATTTTCAGTGGTTTGGCTTCAAAGGATGCACATGGGTTCCTAGAGGAGTGCCACCATATGCTTCGCACTATGGGTATTATGGAGGCTAGTGGGGTTGCTTTTACTACATTCCAGCTTAAGGGAGAGGCATATTAGTGGTGGAGAGCGTACGAGTTGGGTAGCCCGGCTGATACAGCTTCACTTTCTTGGACTCAATTTTCAGATATGTTCTTGAGAGAGTTTTCCCCTCAGACCCTTCGGGATGCATGGAGCGTGGAGTTTGAGAAACTACGCTAGGGCACTATGTGAGTATGAAAGTATGCCGTTAGATTTAGTTATTCGTCCAGACATACACCTGCTTTGGTTTTTACAGTTAGAGAGCGGGTCTGAAGGTTCACTGAGGGGCTCAATCATGGTATCCGATTCAGCATAGCTCAGGATTTGGAGACGGATGTTTCGTTCCAGTAGGTGGTTAAGATCGCTCATAGATTAGAAGGCATGTGGGATCAGGAGGGAGAGGCCAGGGAGGCTAAGAGGCCTCATAGACTGGAGACATGTACTGGTCCCTATTTTCGAGGCAAAGTACGGCATGATAGAGGTTTTGTGGGCCAGCCAGTTCAGTTTGCACTTCAGGCTTCACACGGTGTTTCAGGTACCCACGGATTTTAGGTTACCCATATCGACAGCTTCCACAGCAACATCAACGGAGAGGTTTCTTTGAGTTTTGAGATACCAGCCACATGGTGAGAGATTTTCCCAGACTCCGGATAGATATGTATCAACGGGGCATTCAGGCTATGAGTTCTACTCTAGCTACTGATATCCTTGCACTGCTAGCTTACGGTACAGGTCAGGCGAGTAGAGTGCCCCAAAGAGTGGGAGGCCCAGCCCGTTTATGTGCTTTCTATGGAAGGGATGAGGTCGTTGCACCAGATGATGTCGTATATGTATGGTTTCAGTTTTTATAGAGGAGCATCATTCGTATTTTATTTAGTTTTTCTTATCGGAGTGAGTCCTCCTATTCTACTTCACATATGGGTGAGTTTTATGATTTTGTAATTTTTTTATGTTTTTACCCTTGTTGGGATATTCTACAGTGGTAGTTCGTGTCTATCGTTTCGTTGTATGCATTATTGAGAGCTATGAGACTGGGAGTGACTTTTTGTTACCCATTACGGTAGGTTTTGATGTGATTTCTGGGTGATTGATTACGACTTGTGATTTAGATACTCTACCGATGTGGGAGTTCAGTACGTGTTGTGATTTCTTTGGTGAAATTAAATTAGTGGAAGGTTTCGGTTGGTATGATGTTTATACTACTTGTGATTCGGAGCTGAGGATGGAATCCTTGCATTTTCATGTGGTTTGATATGTTTGAACCGGGTTATGGGCCGCGGTGGATTTATATTAGGATGAAGTCCTCGTGATTTGTTAATATACTTTGATTCTACCTTGTGGAATTGATTTGTAGTATGCTACTGATAGGGATTTTTGCATGTCGGGCTTGTTTGATAGTTCTTTCATGTGTTTCCTTGTATATTTAGTCATATTCGCGTTATGCTTATTGGGTTTTATCTTGAGAGGTGTGTGCCCAAGTGATGTTGGGTGTGACTTGTTGATTTGAGAGAATAGTCATGGAATCTTCATGTTTCTTGCATCGTTGTCGGTGTTGTGGAGGTTTGGAACAGGGTTCTAGACAATATGGGGTTAATTGTTGGTGTTGGGTTTGATTATGGACAGCTATTGTGATCGGAGAGGTTGTTATGGGTATATGTGTAATGTGTCGCATCGTGTGGTTGTACCTTGTGGGTGTAAGCATAAGTTGTTGTTGGTTGAGGTTGGTACCATGTGTCGATGTGGGAATCATGTTTGGAAATGATCAGATGGTGAGGAATTGGGTTCTAAGGTTTACTAGTGTGGGTGGAAGGGGTAATTTGCAGTTGAGGTGGTGTTGTTGGGCCTAGGTGGATTGGGGTGACGTGGGATCACCCGCGGGTGTATGTATGATGAGCACGTTCACTGATTTGATGACTTCAGAACGATTCTTGGCACGTTCGAGGACAAACATTTGTTTAAGAGGGAGAGAATGTAACGACCCGACCGGTTATTTTGAGAATTAGCATTCCATTCGGCAGCTTAAGGTCTCGATCAGCTTCGTATTATGTGTTATGGCTGGCATGTGTGGTCGAGTTCGGTTTTCAGATGATTCGGGGTCAATTTGGAAGAAGGATTCTTGTTTTAGAAGCTTAAGCGGTAAGAGTTTATTGGAGTTTGGTTTTTGTGTAGACGACTCTGAAATGACGTTTTGATGATTCTAATAGCTTGCTATGGTGATTTTGGACATAGGTGTGCGTCCGGATTTGGGTTTGGAGGTTCGTAGGATATTTTGAAGAATTTTGGCGAAACCTAGAAAGTTAAAGTTTTGGAAGGTTGAGAGGTATGACCGGGAGTTGACTTAGTTCATATCGGGCTCGGATTGCGATTCCGAGAGTTTGGATTAGCTCCGTTATGTCATTTGGGACTTGCATGCAAAATTTGACATCATTTCGGGTTGATTTGATATGTTTCGGCACGGGTTTTGGAAGTTGAAAGATTTAAAAATTCATAAGTTCGATTTGTGGTGCGATTCATAGTTTAGACGTTGTTTGATGTGATTTAGGGCCTCGAGTAGGTCTGAATTATGTTATAATACTTGTTGGTATATTTGGACGGGGTCCCGAGTGGCTCGGATGGGTTTCATATGAGTTAGGATCATTTTTTGTCATAAAGGCAGGTGTGTTTCTGGTGTGTCGCACCTGCGCATTTTAGGAGCGCAGGTGTGGAGCCGCTTCTTCAAAGTGTTTGTCGCTTCTTCGATATTGCGCCTGGGTAGGAGTTCCACTTCTACAGAATAGAGAACGCAAGTGCGTGGCCGCATCCGCGGTAAGCCCATCGCAGATGCGAGTTTGATGCTCCAGTTTGTCGTCCGCTTCTGCAGAATATTTGATGCTTTTGCAGCATCGTAGGTGTGAAGAATGAGCTACTAAGTGAGGGTCGCAGATGCGAGATTGTGTTCGCAAAAGCGTGATCACATGTGCAAAGTAATTGTCCGCAAATGCGGAAAATGCTGGGCAGAAAGGTTATATTCGAGAGTTTGCCATTTTTACCATATTTTGAGTTGTAAACTTCAAATTTGGGTGATTTTTGAGGGGTACTTCACGTGGTTGTTTGGGGTAAGTGATCATTACCCGGATTTGATTTTATCCTTGTTTGTATCATTTAATTAGTGAATTGTATGGAAGAAATGGGAAATTTTGTAAAAATCTTTCAAAATGTAAAAGGAGGATTTGAAGGGCGATTCGATATCGGAATTTGATAATTTTGGCATGGTTGGACTCGTATCGGAATGGTGTTTGGATTTTATGAATTTTATCGGGTTCTGAGGTGCGGGCCCGGGGTTGACTTTTTAGTTTTAATTAAAGATTGAAGCTTTATCATTCGAAATTGTTTCCTTTGATTTCTATTTATGATGTTATGTTATTTTGGCTAGATTTGAGCCTTTCGGATGTTGTTTCACATGAGAAGGTCATTTTAGATTATCGGTCTAGCTTCTTTGTGCTAAGTATCTTGTCTAACTTTGTGTGGGGAAAACTATCCCTTAGGATTTGAGTCATTTATGTTAAGTGTATCATGTGAAGGCTGTATACGCGAGGTGACTAGTACATGCTCGGGTTTATTTGTGAAACTTTGAACGTTTAGGGCTCTTTGTTCTTATATTCATAGATGTGAAGTTGTATTAGTATGTTAAATCCTCCATTTACTAAATTCATCAATACATGTCTTATTTGAAATTAATTGATTCATGTTTTACCATTATTGCCAATTAAACTCGTGTGTGCCTTAACTGAAGTTGTTGCCTCTTTTATTGCCATGCTATCTTTTCCGTAATTGCTTATACTTAATTGAAGTTATTACTTGTTGAGACCATTATTCCTTGTTGTGTCTTACTTTGTGAGCTCTTTCTTCCGTTTCTTTGTGTTCCGAAGTTTTTGTGTTGATTTACTTGCCGTATTCTCGTGTTATTATTTTGTTGCTATTGTACTCAGTGTTGTTGAGCCAAGGGCTATGCGTGGTTGTGGTATTGAATCTGTTTTTGTGAAAATATTGTGGCATATAGGCACATGTTGTGAAATTCATTTTATTGTGTTGTTATATTTTTTGGTACACGTGATATTGTTGAGAGATTGTCGGGGTGTTCATACATGAGTCATTCGTGCTATTGCTATTATTTATATATACACATGTGGCATGACAGGGTCGACTATATATGTGGGTTTGCGCATCTGGCGAGATAAGGCGGGAATATTATTATGTGCGTGTGGCGAGACAAGACGGGCATTTACTTTATTATTGCGCACGTGACAAGACAAGGTGGTGTATGTTGGGAATGATTTGTGATGACTTGTGATGGCCCAGGGGAATTATTATTGTTGATATTTTTATAGTGGTGTGGCTACCTTGTGTTAGTTTATACCGTGTACATTTTGTGGTGATCGTTTCTTATGTGCCATTCGTTGTCTCTACTCTTACTTGTTGACTTGGATTGTGGTAGAACACTTGCACAAGAATACACGTAAATAAATCACCCATATCGGTTTAAGAGGATCAATATTGATGTTATTGACCATTTATATGTAATCCTGTGTACTTGCCTTCTGTGTGTGAGTTATCTGTTGGCACATGAGTTGTTGGTGCAGTTCTGAGTTATTGTTATTGTTGGCACGTGAGTGGTCCGTGCGGTTATTAGATATTATCACTCTCTTGGCACGTGAGTCGTCCGTGTGGTTATGAATTTTAATGTAGGCACAAGACTCCAACTGATTAGGGTTCATGAATTGGGACCGTGAATTGTGATTATGAGGTTTTGTAACTCGTGAAAATTCTTGAATAAATTTGGTGTGAATGTGGTTGTTTTTATTGAGTTGTAACTTGATTTTCTTTATTTGGTTTCATCGGTTTATTATCTGTTTGTTCCCTATTGCTAATCTTTGCCCCTAGTTTTCTATTGTAAGCATGTTTTGTTATTGTTACCATCCTTAGATCTATATTGTTATTGTCCCCTGCTATTTCACATTTATACTTGTTCAGGTTGTTTAGTCCAATAGGTGTCTTAACTGTCCCTCGTCACTACTACATCGAGGTTACACTTGATATTTACTAAGTATCGTTGTAGTTAGGGGTATTCATAAAAACCCAAAAAATCGAACCAAACCGAAAACCAAACCAAACCAATCAAATAAATGATACTTTTTGGTTTAGTTTCGTTTTGGTTTTGAATTTTAAAAACCGGTCGAAATTGGTTTGATTTTGATTTTAATGAAAAAATAACCAAAAAACTTGAACCAAACCGACTATAGAAGTAGCTATTTAAAATTTATTATTATACCTATACATATGAATATTTTTGTACAAAGTTTCTAAAATTTTATGGTATATGTTAATCGTTTATACTTTTATTACAATTCTTTGTCTTTACATTTAAGTTTGATTGGTAGTTTGCTTTTGCTAAGTATAATAATCTATTTCATGCCAAAAATAATAGATTTCTTGGTAAATTCTTTGCCGAGAGTTACCTGTTGGCACGTGAGTAAATTATTCATCACTATTTGATTCAATTATCATCGATATATCTTGGTAAATGATAGATTTCTCAAAGGGTAATTGATTTGATAGTGTTATGCTGAAAATATAGTCGTCGAAATATGTGTTTGGTAGTGTATATCTTATATTTAAGAAAAAAATAATAAATAACCGAAAAAACCAAAAATCGACAAAATCCGACATAAACCGAATCGATAAAAAACCGACTTAGTTGGTTTGGTTTGGTTCTAATATTTGAAAAATCAACTTACTTGGTTTGGTTTCTTTTTAGGGAAAAATCAATCCAAACCAAAGCATGAACGCCCCTAGCTGTAGTGTATTCATGCTACACTTTCTGCATATTTTTGTGCAGCTCCAGGTACCCCGGATGGTTGTTGATCATTATCTAGCTGATCGGGCATTGTTGTGGAGACAACTCAAGGTAAACCTAATGTTGCGTTCGCATGCCTTGGAGTCACCTTCTGAAATTTTTTCTTGTATTGTTTATGTCTATTTCGGAACAGTCGTACTTAGGGATTTTCTAGCAAACTCAATAGAGCTTATGACTTATACTATCGGTTTTGGGATATTATTTCATGTCGGAAATGCTGGTTTCATTTAGAGATATCTAGTTTCTGATTAATAGTTCTGTTGGTTAATTTCTAACAATTAATTTCGTAAGTGTTAGGCTTACCTAGTCGTAGAGACTAGATGCCGTTACGACATCCTACGGAGGGAAACTGGGGTCGTGACAACTCAATACATTGTAAAGAATAAAGTTGAATCTCTTGAACCTTCTTTATGTAATCTGGAATTAGAGAATATAATTGCTGGGCAATTGACTTTTTATTTGTGAAATTTTATTTTGTGCAACCTTTTTTATATAATACAAGTTGACCTTTAAGAAATACAACACTATATGCCTTTATTTATATTTTAACTATGCTACAAAGTGAATATAAATAAGGACTTGTCAAGTGGAGTGTACCATAAAGCACAATCACAATTAAACCTAAAATAAACACAGTACATTAGATATTATTTTCGCAAAACTCCTAAAATTAACCAATCATTTGAGAACAATATATCATGAGTAAACTATATAAAAAAATATTTGTACAAACCATAAGCTAATATAGTTAGACAGACGTACCTTTAAAAGTCCAACATAGAGTTTTAATATATAGGGAAATATAGTTCAAGGGTTTTGTGAATACCAGATAGTTTAAGTAGGTAACTGACAAAAAAGTGATAGTTTAGGCGGGTTTTAGGCTGAGTTAAATAGCCACGTGTAGTGCACCATGGCATATGTTTTAGATAATTAGGAGTGTGTATTAGACGCACCTCTAAGAATGCGATGATGGGGTTTTAATATGAGGGAAAATATATTTTAGGGGGATTTTGGGAACACCGAATAATTTAAGTAGGAAACTGACAAAAACTTGATAGCTTAGGGGATTTTAGGGTATTAACTCTTTATTAAATCAGTTGGTCTAGTTAAATCTTAAATCATAATCATTATATTCAATATTTGATTTCATTTAGAGTTCGAATCAATTTCGTTCCTTGTCATAAACAATTAAAAGAGATTTTGCCTTAAAATCTTGTGCAGCCCTTCTCCTTCCCTTAGGAGGCCGAACAAGACCAAACAACCCGAATAACTATTTATTTAGTAATAGATTATTAGATCAACAAATCAATTATTTTGGTGAACGATTCTAACATTTTTCAGAGTACTTAAGTACTACTATTATTTAATTGGTCTTTATCTCTTGGGCAAAGCGTGGTATACGGTCGAAATCGAGCTCATCTACTGCACGACAGATCAGGATTGAAGCCTAATGGATTGAAGATCGACCCCGGGTTCCACCGAACCAGGGTACAAGGTTAGAACGCCCGTCTTCGAGAACATCGAGTCCATGAAACCGAAATCGACTCTGTCTCCGAATGAGGTCGAGGAAACATTGCCAGTCCGAATAACGAAAGGCCTAAATATTCGTAATTGGTCGGGTATCACGGCGGGAATCTCGGTACGTATCAATGAGAAACCGGCTAATTAGCAAATCATGGGATTTTTTTATTTGTACCTAAAGTAGGATTCCCCTACTATATAAAGGGGGTTCTGATTATTTGTAAAAGACATTGTAACACTCATTCATAAGTAATATACTATTTGTTTTCTCTTTAAGTTCTATTCCAATTGTGTCTTGATACTGGTCGAAGTACATTCTGCTAAAGGGTGGCTTTCCCCCAAGGCTAGTACTATTTAACTCGTGTGGTTTGAATTTACTTTATCATACTTTATTTATGATTATAATTTAACTTATCGCTGTGTCATATTAATCCACGTATCCTTAAAATACTTATAAATTAAATTGTTATCCGATTTTGAGGGTAAACAGTTTGTAGCCCACCATGGGGCTAAGGATAATAGTGGTTATTTGATACAAATATTTATAACACATACTATTTTACACTTGTTCTTTGAAGTGTCTCTGATTTCAGGATAATAATGTCGAACACCCAATCAGCACCACTGTATGTTGACAATGAGTCTGGCCACCATGGCGAAAACGACAACGTAGCACTCGGGAATGACGGTCAACCTCGACGGAGTCCGGCTGCAGATCCAATCGACGTTAGCTCACATGTGGCCATCAATGTAAATTTGCCCACCGATCCTGAGGAAAGCATCCGTAGGGATGTTTTTTCGGCAGCTCAAAGCACACACGGAGGTGAAGATGGTGGAATCAACTTGCGGGTGATCTTCGAAATGTTATAGGCTCAACAGGTGGCGATAGCCCAACTCCAGAACTAGAACCGCCCACAAATTAGGATTGAGCCCCAACCATCCCAGGAAGTTGTTCACAAAATTGAACCGGTCTCAGAGAGATCAAATGAGAATGAGTCGAGGACCAACCCGGTAATCATGAAGATGATCGAGGAACTAACAAACCGGATAGAGTCTGTAGAGAAGAAGATCGGGGCAAATGATAAGAAGGTGGAAACCTACAATTCTAGGATCGATTAGATCCCAGGAGCACCACCAATATTGAAGGGCTTGGACTCCAAGAAGATCGTACAAAAACCTTTCCCTCTGAGTGTGGCTCCTAAACTGATCCCTAGGAAGTTCCTCATGCCCGAAATCTCGTATACAATGGAACGACTGACCCAAAGGAGCATGTTACCTCCTCAACATGCGCCATCAAAGGAAACGACTTGGAGGATGACGATATTGAATCTGTACTGCTAAAGAAATTCGGGGAGACCCTGTCAAAGGGAGCTATGACATGGTATCATAATTTACCACCTAATTCTATTGACTCATTTGCTATGCTTGAAGACTCGTTCGTGAAGGCACACGCCGGGCTATCATGGCCGAGACCTGGAATTCAGACCTTTTCAAAGTAAAACAGAAGGACAATGAAATGCTCAGAGACTTTGTGTCCCATTTTCAAATGGAACGGATGGACCTGCCACCGGTCACTGATGATTGGGCCATTCAAGCTTTCACCCAAGGGCTCAATGTTCGAAGCTCGGTGGCTTCACAACAGTTGAAGCAGAATCTGATAGAGTACCCAGCTGTTACTTGGGACGATGTGCAAAAGCGATATCAATCAAAGATCAGAGTCGAACTTGATCAAATTAAGGGCACCTTCCGAGTCCATTTATCCTGTCAAACCCATCGACAGGATCAAGAGAGATATCGACCGTGAATAGAGGTCAAACAAAGACCGATACCAGCCGTATAATGAAGATCAAAGAAGAAGTGGGTTGGGCGAAGTTCTATGTGAAATGAAAGGGCAAATGATCGAGGTCAGGGAACTCGGGGACTCATGAGCAAGAACGTCTTCAACAGGCTTATCGGACCTAAAAACCCCAAGGTTATCGGACTTAAATGTTGATGCGGCTGCCATCGTATCAGCTATCAGACACATCAAAGATACCAATGGCCTCAACCTTTACAATCCGATCTAGCCCAAAGGGATCCTAACCAGATGTGAAAATACCATGGCACCCATGGCCACAGGACAGAGGATTGCTGACAGTTGAGAGGAAGTAGCCCGGTTGTTCAACAACGGACACCTTCAAAAATTTCTGATCGACCGAGCCAAGAATCATTTCAGAAATAGGGATTCTAACAAATAGACCGAACCAGAAGAACCTCAATACATCATTAAACATGATCGTTGGTGGAATCGATGTCCCACAAGGGCCAATGCTGAAGCGCACCAAAGTGTCCATCACAAGGGAAAAACGGACTCGAGAATACATACCGGAATGCTCGGCCAACATCATCCGGTCAAGAGTCATAGAACAGCTCGGTCTACAAGATTAAATCGTGCATGCAGTCCGAGTTCTGAATAGATTCAACATGGTATGTGAAACCACTAAGAGGGAGATAACATTACGAGTCAATGCTGTCAGGACCTTCTAGGACGCCAAGTTTTATGTGATCGAAGGTGACATGAGGTACAACACCCTATTCGGGAGGCCATGGATTCACAACATGAGGGCAATGTCCTCGACTCTTCACCAAGTGTTAAAATTTCCAACGCCGGGAGGGATTAAAACAATCTACTGAGAACAACCGGCCGCAAAAGAGATGTTTGCAGTCGAAGAAGTGATTCCTATATCAACACTTACAACGTTAAAGGAACCAAGTTTGGGAGCAAATCAAGAGGCTAAATAGCAATCACCGATACCGGCCACGACCCAACCGGACAAGCAGGGGACTGACGAAGATGATGATTACGGGGTTCCCCGATCTTTTATAGCCCTTGATGACTCCGACGCTACTACATCAACGGTCAAAGAGGTGGAACATGTCATATTGATTGAGAATCTACCTAATCGAAAGGTATACTTGGGCACGGGGTTAACTCCCGAGCTCAGGAAAAAACACATTCAATTTTTTATAGCTAACATAGATTATTTCGCTTGGTCCCATCTTGATATGACATGGATCCCACCGGAGATAACCACGCACAAGCTAAGCCTGGACCCGAAATTCCATCCAGTCAAGCAGAAAATGAGGCCCCAGTCTGAGGTCAAGCATGCTTTCATCAAGGACGGGCTATCTAAACTCCTTAAAATAGGGCCTATTCGAGAGGTTAAATACTCGGATTGGTTAGAAAATGTAGTGGTAGTCCCTAAAAAGGGAAACAAATTAAGAATGTGTATAAATTATAAGGATTTGAACAAAGAATGTCCCAAGGATTCCTTCCTTCTGCCCAACATCGATCGCATGATCGATGCCACGACCGGCCACGAGATTCTCAATTTTCTTGATGCCTATTCTAGGTACAACCAAATACGGATGGACCCGGATGATCAGGAAAAAGCCTCCTACATTACTAAGTATGACACGTACTACTATAACAAGATTCCATTCGGATTAAGAAACACCGGTGCCACTTATCAACGTCTAGTAAATCGGATATTTGAGGAACAAATAGGAAAATCGATGGAGGTTTAAATTGACGATATGTTGGTTAAGTCTCTACGAGTAGAGGACCATTTAAAACATTTGAAGGAAACTTTCAGCATTTTGAAGAAGTATAATATGAAGTTGAACCCAGAGAAATGTGCGTTTGGAGTCGGGTCAGGTAAATTCCTAGGGTTCATGGTATCCAACCAAGGAATCGAGATCAACCCCGACAAGATCAAAGCCATCAAATATATCATGGTCGTGGACAACGTGAAGGCAATGAAAAGATTAACCGGACGCATAGCTGCCTTGGGGCGATTCATCTCGAGGTCCTCAGATAAGAGTCACTGATTCCTTTTGCTACTAAAGAAGAAGAACAACTTTTCGTGGACCCCGAAATGTCAACGGGCCTTGGAGGAACTCAAGCGGTACCTATCGAGCCTACCGCTGTTTCACACACCGTAGGCCGACGACCAACTATACCTGTACTTGGCGGTATCGGAGATAGCGGTGAGTGGAATACTTGTCCGGGAAGAACAAGGTGCGCAATTTCCAATTTACTATATTAGCAGGACTCTAGGTGAGGCCGAAACTAGGTACCCTCACCTAGAAACATTTGAGCTCGCATTGCAAAGAACCTCTAGAAAACTGAAACCATATTTTCAGTGCCATCCCATATGTGTTGTGACAACTTACCCAATGTGAAATATTATGCATAAACCCGAACTCTCGGGACGATTGGCCAAATGGGCCATGGAAATCAGTGGGTACGATATTGAATGTCGACCCCGAACAACCATCAAATCTCAAAATTTGGCAGATTTCGTGGCCAACTTTAAGTCGTCCCCAATACCCGAGGTAGAACGAGAGTTATTGGTAAACTCGGGGATGTCCTCAGGAATCTGGACCCTCTTTACGGACGGCGCCTCGAACGCAAAAGGATCTGGACTTGGCATCGTGCTGAAGCCACCAACAGGAAATGTAGTTAGACAATCTATTAGGACTATAAAATTGACTAACAACGAGGCCGAATATGAGGTCGTGATTGCAGGTCTTGAACTAGCCAAAAGCTTGAGAGCATAGGTGATCGAAGCTAAGTGCGATTCCCTCCTCGTAGTAAACCAAGTTAATGGAACATTCGAGGTCAGAGAAGAACGAATGCAAAGGAACATGGATAAGTTGCAGGTAGAATTACATCGATTCAAGGAGTGGACCTTGCAACACGTGCCCGAGATTAAAACAGTAAGGTCGATGCCCTTGCTAACTTAGGTTCTTCGGTCTAAGACGATGAGCTCAACTCGGGGGCAGTCGTACAACTCATGCGATCAGTCGTGGAAAAAGGTCATGCCGAGATAAACTCAACTAGCCTGACTTGGGATTAGAGAAACAAATATGTAGAATATCTGAAGACTGGAAAATTTCCCTCGGACCCAAACGAATCAAGGACCATGCGTACAAAGGCAGCCCGATTTAGCTTGTCTGAAGACAAAAACCTATTCAGAAAATGTTCTATGTCCCACTAGCGATATGTTTAGGACCAGAAGATACTGAGTACGTCTAAGGGAAATTCACGAGGGCACCTGTGAAAATCATTCAGGCGCTGAATCATTGGATCGAAAGGTGATCAGAGCAGGCTATTACTAGATCGACATGGAAAAGGACGCGAAGGAGTTCATACAAAATATGATGGATGCCAATGACATGCTCCGATGATTCACCAACCCAGGGATCTGCTGCATTCGATTTTGCCTCCATGGCCATTCATGAAGTGGGGAATGGAAAATGTAGGCCCCCTTCCATGGGTATCCGGTAAGGCTCAATTAATTTTATTTATGACTGACTATTTTTCTAAGTGGGTAGAAGCCCAGGCATACGAGAAGGCCAGGGAGAAGGAAGTCATCGATTTCATTTGAGACCATATCATATGTCGGTTCGGGATACCGACCTACATCGTGTGCGACAGCGGAAAATAATTCATCGATAGCAAAGTAACCAAATTTCTTGAAGACCACAAGATCAAAAGGATCCTATCAACACCCTACCACCCTAGTGGGAATGGACAAGCCGAATTGACCAACAAAACCATACTCCAGAACCTTAAAAAGAGGTTGACCGATGCCAAAGGAAAATGGAAAGAAATCTTACCCGAAGTCATGTGGGCGTACCGTACGACCTCGAAGTCCAGTACCGGGGCCACTCTATTCTCATTAGTTTATGGCACCGAAGCTCTAATACCGGTCGAAGTCAGAGAACCAAGTATCATATTCCGATATGCAACAAAAGAATCAAATGAAAAGGCCATAAGTACGAGCCTGGAGCTATTGGACGAAAGGCGCGAAGCTGCCCTCGTTCGGTTGGCTGCCCAAAAGTAACAGATCGAGAGATATTACAATAGAAGGGTCAACCTTTGATACTTCAACGTAGGGGACTTAGTATTATGGAAGGTCACGCCGAATACCCGAAAAACACTCGAATGAGGGGAAGTTGGAGCCGAACTGGGAAGGGCCATATCATATCACTGAAATCACTGGAAAGGGGTCCTACAAACTCGGAACAATAAACGGCGAACAATACCGAGCAATTGGAATATAACTCACTTGAAATAATAATACTGCTAAGGTACGACCCCATTTGTTTTCTTTTACTTATATTTTGGACAACGTTTGCAGGTAACCGACAAGGAGCAATACAAAATTTTTAAGCCTGAAAGCACGCGTTGCACTCTTTTTCCCTTGAATCGGTTTTCTCCCAAATGGATTTTCCGGGAAGGTTTTTAACGAGGTAACAGTGGATTGTGCTAACTTAGAAACAAAGATCGACCATGAATCGGTGTCAAAGATCACATTAACAGTATCCGAGGCTTCTCTATAATCAACCTCGAATACAGGGGGCATTACCCTTGGATATCAACTTTAGCAAGGGAAGAAACTTCGTAACTAAAGGGTCTCGATCGATACAATTTATTGTAAGGGACAAACGATCAAATGAACCATGCCGACATAGAATGCTCGACCCCTGACACAAAGCTTGTACACATGTGTAATTATGACCAAGAATAAAAAGAAGTCTCTTCCTTGCGGATAAGTATCGTGTATTTTTAAATCATTTCTTAAGAAATTTCCTACTTCCGATCTCCTAAAGGTATCGATCCCCAAGGGCCACCTTAGTACGAATTCTAATGATCTCTCACACCTGGGGAGTATTGTCCGAAACCAAACTCGGACGGTTCGAGTTATCAAAAGCTAGGGGGCACCCCCA
The DNA here is from genome assembly GCA_000715115.1 of Nicotiana otophora. Classification (NCBI taxonomy): domain Eukaryota; kingdom Viridiplantae; phylum Streptophyta; class Magnoliopsida; order Solanales; family Solanaceae; genus Nicotiana; species Nicotiana otophora. Next base: position 70,722 of record AWOL01S0003744.1, read on the forward strand.
CTCGAGGACTGTCACCTTAGGCAAGCCCGGATAACTCGGGATAACGGTATTAACACGGGGCAACACTCAAACTATAAAAGCTACTACCATATAAACACGGCTCGAAAATGTCGAAGGCCCGTAACAAAAACAACAAGGCCTTAAAATTTAAAAGTCAGTTCTAAAGGATATCGTAGGCAGATTATGATTTTAAAAAGTCTAAGTACTTTGGAAAAAAAGCTTTCGGTCACACCAAACCCCCGCGATGCCTTAAAATGAAATAAAGTTGAAGGCAAGGTTTGTTCGAATCTATGAACAAATGCTAACTATTTCATGCTAAGGCACTTAGATCTTTGAAAATAAAAGTAAATAAGGCAAAGAGAAAATTCAAAAGTTGTTGAAGGGAAAAAGCCTTATATTCATAATCAAAAATTCTTTTTACAAGGGCCAAACAGCCCCGATGCAAATTTTTATAAAGGCCAAACGGCCTCAACAAAAATACAAAAATACAAAAAACAAAAACATCTAATGTCCTAAGTGGCCTAGTCTTTATCGGGGCAGCATCACCACCTTTGGGATCCCCGCCACCCTCGGACTCACCTAGATCTTCAGACTCCTCGTCGTCTTCGGGATATGCCAGTTTTTTGGCCTCGGCTTCGAGCTCTTTGGCACTTTCAATCTCAGCTGATAAGTCGAAATCCCGAGCATGAATTTCCTTACGGGCCTCCCTTCGAGATTTCCACTGAGCGTGCTCGATAATGTCTTTTTCGCGAACCTGAGCCGCCTCGGCATCGTCCTTATAAACGGCCACCATCTCTTTCGAATCAACTTTAATTAATCTGGCCTCCGAGTTGACCGTTTCAAGCTCCTTGGCCGTATTTTCTCGATTAGAGACTGCCAAATTCAACTGGGATTGGAGTTCTTCGATTTTCTTGGCCTGCACCAAGGACTTCTCCTTTACAGCACGGAGCTGTATCTCAGCCGAGGTCAGTTGTTCCCGAACGGTCTCTTTTTCAGAGGCCAGGTGGTCCATGTTATTTTTTCATTCTTCTGCCTCGGCCTTTATCGTATCTACCTCTGCCTGGAGCTGTCCGATCTGGTCAAGCTTTTTTTTTTCGGAAGATTAGCCACCGAATTTGACTCTTCGTCACTAACCTCAAATACTCTTCTTACCTGCTCGACCAGGTCGGCATGCTCCTTCCGAGCCGCCTCCAGCTCGGCTTGAAGTTCCTTGACCTTCCCCTTACGTTGCTCACTGAGAAGTTTGTAGGCATCCCTCTTCTTAATGAGCTCTCGGGTCTCGGCTTCATGATGTCTTAACTCTTCTCGATATCAGAGAAAAGTCTCGTGCTGAAGAACTAAGGCCTATAAACACAAAGGAAATGTTTATGATTATTTATGACTTAATCTAAGTACATAATAGAAAATTCATCAAGAGGCATTTGAAGTTACCCAGTTTAATGCCTGTTGGGCTTCTTGAATAGGCAGGGCGCTTCCACCTTGTTCATTTTTGCTTGATCCTCTTTGGTCACCAGGTATCAAAGATAACTTGCAACCCCCACGGGGGTGGAGAGGACCCGGGCATTCTCCAGAATAGACATTATAATTGATCGCTTCCGGCCAAGATCTGCACTGGGATCTAGGAACTGGTTTACTAATTTCGGACTTGAAAAAGTCTCGCTGGTTCCCAAAGACGAACTCTTCTTTGGTGCCGGTAAGTCACCTATCCCGGTGACGTCCTCCAAGATGGAAGAATCTAAACCATCAAAGAAGTGGTTAAAGGAGTCTTCCACCCCTTGGGGCCCCTCATTTGGGCGTCCTTTCAGCGTCTGGGCCTCGTGAATCATGGAGTCGGTAAATAAAGGGGACTCGATTAGATCTATAACTCCAAGTGCATTGTTCAGGTCATTATCCTCAGCTCGAGAATCACCAGTCACAGTATCTTTGTCGGCCTCCCTGACTTGGGGAAAACCGGATTCGCCCCTCTCTGCCTCGGCCACTGCCTCCTCATTGCCCCCCCTGGTTTGAGGCAGTTCGGTGTTACCTCCAATACGGGCCACCAGTTCTGAAGCTTCTTCTTCTTCTTCGGACTCATCCCTATGCCGGTGGACTGAGTCTAACGGGAGCCCTCAGTCACTAGTGCTTTCCTTCAGTTTACGCTTCAACCTCCTATTCGGTTTTTTCTTCTCCGAGTTCGGAGAACTCTAAGCCCTTATCCTCTTCTTCTCCTCACCATGCCTCGGGATAAGGGACTCGGTGGAGCTTTCCTCGTCACTAGATGGATGCCTCATCGCGACATCTTTGGAAAGACCTACAAAAAAGGAAATGAGTAAGAGCTCGACAGCATGGAGAAAACCTATGTGTTGTTCAATCAAGAAAGGAATGTCACAGTGAGAATAGGCCTCCCACCGACCCTTCGAAAGTTCGCGCCACGTGCGCTCAAAATATGACTTCTGTGAGACAATGCCCTCGACCCACTCCTTGAGTCGAGGAACTGTATCCGGAACCCGAGCAACAGTTGCATCGATGCCAAACATTGATAAGAAAGGAGAAAAAGAGAGTAAAATAAAACTTTTAGGAAAAAATGAAACTTTACTTACGTTTTATGTTCCACTTCTCGGGGAACAACATGTCCTTGGCCGGGATCAGGTCTGAGGTCCTCACTCGAATACATCAGCCTAGCCAACCTCGGTCTTGATCTTCATCGATGCTCGAGAATGGGGCTTTAGTGGCCCGACGCTCAAGTTTGATCAGTCCGCGCATCAGATGATCGACGGTGAATGGGCATCCGTCAATATTAGTCACGAAGAATCGGAGACGAATAACTATCCTCCAGAACGAGGTGTGGATCTGACCAAGGCACACCTTGTACCATTTGCAGAATCGGATGATCACCGGGTCCAACGGACCCAACGTAAAGGGATAAGTGTAAACACTTAAGTATCCCTTAACGTGGGTAGTGATGTCTTCTTCGGGCCCGGGAACCACCACATCTTTTTCGGCCCAGATGTAGCCCTTTATGACTGTAGAAAGGGTCTCTTCGGTGATCGAGCAAATATACCTCAATACTTTCTCACCCCGATCCGGAACAGGTGAAGGTTTTTCAACCTTTAAGTCAGCTGTCACCGAGCATCTGCCAGAACTAAACGCGCCAATAGGAGGTTCCGCAGCTGGTTCCTGGCCGGTCGGCCGGGAAGAAGAAGTAGTTTCTTATTTAGGGACTTTCTTACAAATCTTCGCCATTTTCTTTTGTAAAACGATGAAAAAGAGGAAGTTAAAAAGGTACACTTAATGGTTTAGACAAGCAAAAGTTCTTACAAAGCTCTCAGGAAATCTGGGTACAAGTGCTGGAAAATGCAAAGATTGTTTAAGAATAAAAGTAGAAAAGGTTTGGATGTAAAGTTTGACTGAATGAAGGAGGGGGTATTTATAATTTCAAAATGATGGTTCAAAACCTGGAGTGGCCGACCAGCAACTGACGAATATTTAATTCCACTAAGACATGATTGACGAGACGTTTCGTTCATTTTGTCGTTTCTGACGCAGAGTATCGAGGCGAGGATCGGGAGCTCATATCGTTTCTCGCCATTTATTCTCCGAAAAATGATGGGACTATCTATATATGGTCTAAATTGGGCTCATCTACTACACGATAGATCGGGATGGAAACGTAATAGATTGAAGATCGGCCCGGGGTTCCACCGAACCTGGGTCTGAGGTTAGAACGCTCGTCTTCGAGAACATTGAGTCCATGACCTCGGAATCGACCCTGACTCCAAATGAGCTCGAGGAAACATTGCCAGTACGAACAACAGAAGGTCGAAATAACCGTAACCGGTCGGGTATCACGGCGGGAATCTCAGCACGTATCAATGAGAAACCGGCTAATTAGCAAATCATGAGATTTTTTACCTTTTATAGAATTATACCTAAAGTAGGATTCCCCTACTATATAAAGAGGGACTGATTATTTGTAAAAGACATTGCAACATTCATTCAGAAATAATATACTATTATTTTCTCTTTAAGTTTTATTCCAATTGTGTCTTAATACTGGTCGAAGTGCATTCTGCAATAGGGTGGCTTTCCCCCCAAGGTTGTTACTATTCAACTCGTGTGGTTTAAATTTACTTTATCATACTTTATTTCTGATTATAATTTAACTTATCGCTTTGTGTCAAATTAATCCACGTATCCTTAAAATCACTTACAAATTCAATTGTTATCCGATTTTGAGAGTAAACAAGCTTCTTGCTTTAAGTTGTTGAATAATTTGTCTTAACAAAACAAACATTACAATTTGTCTGAGATGAAGTAAAATCTGAAGAGAATTTTAGTTTAACTATTCTTTCATAACTTGCTCGATCAAAACATGATGAAGTGAAAACGAAAACAAACATTACAATTTGCAATAATATATAAATATTTGATGAACAATCTTAAGAACTTCAGTTGTATTATCCTCACATACACAAGTAAGTTAGCTAACTAATATCTAAGATACCTTTTCGCTCTGGCAAATCAGCTCCTATTGATCTTCCAAAATGTGACGAACAATATGCTGAGAGTTGGATTTTTCAGCCTAATCAATATTTTGACATTTATAATGTCCCGGATTAGAACCGTCTGACTCTATGTTCCTAATATTTCGAAGGCACTGTGAGAGTTTTGTATCAATGGATGTATAAAAATCGTCAACTCTCCGGCTGGGCACATATTTAACAAACTTTGGTTCTTTGTTTTGGGTCCTACATGATAGAGGCTCCGCATGGGGGGTTTTGCCAAATTGAAAATGTCGACGATAGAGGGAGAATATTTATCGGAGTTCGAAAAAGTGGCCAACCAGACCTTTGATGTTCAACCAAGCTGGCTTCAACACTTGTTTGTAGAGCTCCGTTAAGCCTTCATCCCGGCCCATGTCACTCGCTAAAAGTTCGGGTAATCCTGCACAAAGGTGAATTTAGGATTTTTATAATATGTGTGTGTTTACCCTCAAAAATCGAATAACAATTGAATTTGTAAGTGATTTTAAGGATATGCGGATTAACTTGACCGAAGCGATAAATTAAGTTGCAATTGAAATAAACAATGATAAAGTAAATTCAAACCACATGAATTGAACAGTTACAGCCTTGGGAGGTCAGTTACACTCGAACTGGATGCACTTCGATCGGTCTCAAGATACAGAAGAATAAGATCTTAAAGAGAGAATAATAATGTATTGCTTTGGAATACATGTTATCATCTGTTTTACAAGTAATAAAACCCCTCTTATATAGTAGGGGAGTCCTACATTAGGTACAAATCTATAAAAGATAAAAATTATCTAATTAACTGATTGTCGATCTCTTATCGATATGTGCCGAGATCTCCGCCGTGATATTCGGTCGGTCACGAATATCATGACTTTCTATTGGCCGAGCTTCGCTACCTGAAAACATTCTTCGAGGTTAATCGAGGCTAAGGACCGATCCCGAATCACGAACCCGATATGCTCGAGGGCGGGCGTTATGGTCCGGAGTCCAAATTGATGAGACCTCTACCTCGGTCTAGGCCCCCTGTTACTATATCTCGAGCTTGGCTTATCATGTCGGATACCGGGATGTACTACGAGACCGGTTTTACCCATATACAGATAGTCCCCTCGTTTCTCGGAGAATGAATTGATGAGAAATGACATGAGATTCTTGGTTCCTTCTTCGGGACGTCGTATCAGAAATGACAAAAACGCAAAACGTCTCATCAGTCACGTCATAATGACATTAAATATATGTCAGTTGCTGGTCAGCTATCCCTGAATGCGAAACGTCGCCTAGTTCCTATAAATACCGCCTCCTTCGTTCATTTTCACTTTACATAAAACCTTCTACCTTCGAGCTTTCAAGATTCTGCACTTCTCTAGAGTGTTTACCTCCGTTACTCAAGGTTCCTTGAAAAATATTTTCACCCATCTTCTCCTCAAGCTAACAAGCCTAGTTCTTCAACTTCCTTTCTTTCTTCATCTTTTCCAGATTTCCCTCCATTTTTACTTTTTAGAAGAAATTGGCAAAGACTTCCAAAATCGTCCGCCAAAAAGAGAATCCTTCTACTTTGCGGCTGGCCACTGGGGCCGAGGCGACTGTTCCTAGCATAACAATTGATGAACCGGTGGCCGAACACCCCTTGAAAATGTTCGGCCTCGGGGGTTGCTCGGTAAATAACTATTTCAAAGTTGAAAAAACTTCCTCCATACCGGGCCGGTGCGATGACTTTTTGAGATACATTTGTTCTATCAGTGAGGAGATCCTCCCTATGGTTCGGATAGATTGCAAATGGGCCAATAAACCTGTAGTGGTCCCTGACCCCGAGGAGGCCATTACCACCCATGTCGAGGGATACTTGAGTGTTACCACTTATCCCTTCACATTGGGACCGATGGACCCAGTCAACATTAATTTCTACAACAGGTACGAAGTCTGCCTCGGTTAGATTCATCCTTTGATGTGGAGGATCGTGATCCTCCTCCGGTTCTTAGCAAGCAAAATTGACGGTTGTCGGTTTACCTTAGATCACCTTTTTCGTCTGTACAATCCCCGACTATTCTGAGGGGGGATGAAAAAACTTGTGTGTCGGGCCAACAAAGCCTCGTTCTATAGTATCGATGAGGATCGAAATCAAGGCTGGCAATGCCGTATTGTCTGAGTGAGGACTTCAGGCCTGATTCCGGCAGGATGCATGCCATTCCCCGAGAAGTGGAATACAAGACGTAAGTGGAACTTTCCTTCTAATGTCGATTTTATATTTACTTTTCTTTTTCTTTTTATTTTTCTTATTGATGTTTGTGGTGGTGCAGCCATTGCTCGGGTTCCGAATGATGTTCATCGACTCAGTGAATGGGTCGAGGGTATCGTTTCTCAGTTGCCCTACTCCGAGCGCTCGTGGTGCGATCTCTCAAAGGGCCTCTGGGAGGCCCGTTCCCATGGTAAGATCACTTTTCTGATAAGGTTGTGTTAGGCCTCTCCTTTTACTATCAAGATCTTATTCCCATTACTTTCTTTCTCAGGTTTGCCTAAGGATGTCGAGCTTAGGGCTTCGGTTGGTGACAAGGACTTGCCCGTTGAGTATCCTGCTCCGGGGCAGGTCGAAGAGAAGAAAAGGAGGAGGGCCTCGAGTTCCCCAATCTCGGAGAAATAGAAGCCAAGAAAGAGGTTGGTCCGCAAACCAAAAGAAACCTCCATCTCCCGAGTACTTCACTCGGACTCCCTCCACTGGCTCAGGGACGAGTCCCAAAAGGATTAAATTTTAGTTTCCCGAGAATCATTGGTCCCCGAGGAACAGGCATCAGCCGAGGAGGGAATAACAGAAGCCACTCCCTCCCAAACTCAAGAGGCCGATGCAACAGTGAAGGTCTAGAACCCCCAGTACGCCGGTTCTGGTCCACCCAGTGTCATTGACATAACAGGATCACCTGCGTTCACGGACTCGATGTTCGGCGAAGCTCAAATGGCAAAGGAGTGGTCAAATGAGGGGGTCCACGGAGCGAACGATTCCCTCCAAATCATTTTTGATGGCGTGGATTCCACAGCCACAGAGGATGTCACTGGATTGGATGACTTGGAAGTACCGAGGAAAAGTCCGTCCTCGGGGGAAGATGTGCCTAATTCAAGCACGAGACTGGTCAACCGATTCCCTGCCACGAGTGTTGATCCTGGTCGGAAGCGGTCGATTATTATCTCCATCCCGGAGGATGCCTGAGTTCTCTCTGCACCGATTATTACCTCTAATGCCTGGTGACCAAAGAAGACCATGCAAAAATGAATGAGGTGGATTCTCCATGCCTGTTCAACGAAGCACAACAGGCGCTGATTTATGTAAGGCATCATCGAACCTTTTCATTTTTGAATTCTGGTTATTGGTGATCTTAACATTCTTTCCCATATTTGCAGGCTTCGGTGCTTCACCATGAGACCTTCCTCCGGTATAGAGAAGAGCTGAGCCAACTCGAGGCCAATGCCAGTAAGATTACCGATAAGAGATACATGTACAAACTTCTTAGTGAGCAACGCGAAGAAGAGGCTAAGAGCCTTCGAGACAAGTTAGACGTGGTCTGGAAAGAACATGACATCCCGATTGAGCAGGTAAACATTTTTGAAGTAAGTGACTATGAGTTAGACACAGTGACTAACGGTCCAAACCCGCAGGTTCAACAGAAGCTAGATCGGATTGACCATCTTCAGGAAGAGATGGATGTGATAAAGGTCAAGGACGAAGAATGGAAAAGCAAAATCGACCGCTTGGCCTCAGAAAAAGAAACTGCCCAGGCACAATTGTCTTCGGCGAAGGATCAACTCCGAATGATGAGAGAGAAAGTCGAGGCACAGTCTCAGAAAGTCGAGGAGCTCCAATCTCAACTGAGCTTGGTTACTGCCGATCGGGAGGCCCTCGCAAAAGAGCTTAAAGAGGCCAAGTCGATAGCTGAAATAACCAAGGCCAACGCAGACGAGATGGTGGCCTAGTACAAAGCTAATGCCAAGGTAGCCCAGAACTACTTGAAAGACATCGTTGAGTATGAGAAGCAGCAGTCCCGAAGAGAGGCACTCGAGAAAGTTCATGCTCGGGGTTTTTATTAGTCGGTCGAGATCAAAAATGCCAAGAGGCTCGAGGCCGAGGCTAAGAAGTTGGCTTACCCTAAGGACGAAGAAGAAGAAGATTCCGAGGGTGATGGTCCCGGTGATGAGGCGACCCCCGATGAGGACTAGGCCACTTAGATGCTTCACAAACATTTTGCTTTTCTGCTTTTTTGTATTACCTTCCTTTTTTGTTGAGGCCGTTTCGCCTTTGTAAAAATTTGTATCGAGGCCATTTGGCCCTTGTAAAAAATATTTTGATATATATAATGGAAGGCTTCTTTTCCCTTCGACAATCTCTGAGTTTTTCCTTTGTTGTATTATTTATATTTGCAAAGATCGAAATGCCTTAGCATGAAATAGTTAGGCCATGTTCGGAGGTTCGAACAGGCCTTGTCTTCGACATTATTTTGTGTAACACATTGTGGGGGTTCGGTTTGACTGGAAACGTTTTCCCAAAGTATTTATAAATGTTTAGATTATAGTTTGTCGAGGGTAGACTTTAGAACCGGTTAAAAAATTTTGAAGGCCCTGTTTTCTGTTATAGATCTCGGAAGTCTCCGAGCCGTTTTAATATGGCCGTAGCCTTTTTAGTTCGGGTGTTTTCTAGTGGGCTTGTTATCCCGAGCTATCCGAGATTGCCTAAGATAACAGTCCACAAATGGGGATGACCGTAGTCTTTGAGGTTCGGGCGCTGCCTAATAGGTCTTGTGCCTCCGGGCTCTAATAGCTCGGGCCTTCCGAGTTTGTCTTTGGACGCCAGTCCCTGAGTGGGAGTGATCGTTTGAACTCAGATTAAGACGTCCCTTGGGCTCGATACCTTTAGGGGATTGGATGTAGGAAATTCCTTAAGAAAAAAGAAAAACAATTAAGGAACAAGATATTTATCCACAAGGTAGAGACTTCTTTTTATTCTTGTGCGTAATAGTTACACATGTGTACAAGCTTTGTGCCAGGGCTCGAGTGGTGTATGCGGGCACGGTTCATTTGACCGTTTGGCGCTTACAGTAAATCCTATCGATCAAGTTGATACTATTCAATCACAAAGTTATTTTCCTTGCTAAAGTCTTTATCCGAGGGTAATGCCCCCACTGTTCGGGGTCGATCGTAAAGAGGCCTCGAATACTGTTGTCGTGATCTTCAATACCGGTTCGTAACCGGCCTTCAATTCTAAGTTTGCATGATTTACTGTTGCCTAATTAAAAACCTTGCCGGAAAATCCATTTGGGACAAAAGTGCAACGCGTGCTTTCAGGCCTAAAAATTGTATTGTTCTTTGACGGTTGCCTGCAAATGTTAGTTCGAAATGCAAATAAGTAAAAGGAACGAATGGGGTCATACCCTAGCAATAGTATCGCTTCAAGTGATTTACGTTCCAGTTGTTCAGTAGTCGTTCACCGTTCATTTCTCCGAGTTTGTACGATCCCTTTCCTGTGATCTCGATAATTTGATATGGTCCTTTCCAGTTCGGCCCCAGCTTCCCTTCGTTCGGGTTTTGGGTGCTTAGTGTGACCTTAATACTAAGTCTCCAACATTGAAGTGTCAAATAATGGCCATTCGGTTGTAATATATCTCGATCCGCTATTTTTCGGCGGCCAACCGGACAAAGACGGCTTTGCGTCTTTCGTCTAATAGCTCCAGACTCGTATTCATGGCCTCATCGTTTGACTCCTTGGTTGCGTATCGGAACCTGAGACTTGGTTCTCCGACTTCGACCGGTATTAGAGTTTCGGCGCTGTAAACTAGTTTTATATATATATATATAGCTTATTAGTATTTTATAATATTTATAAAATTTTAAAAAATACCAAAAATATTTTTATTTTAATATATAGTTCACTTTAATAGTTTATTCTTATTAATTAAGATTAATTAGTATATTTTGGTAGTATTTTTGTTGTTATATTTATTTTTATTTTGTTCAATGGGAAATAATTGAATTTGGGTCAATTGGGAGCTCATTTTCAAATTTTAGTGGTCCAGCAAGACAAAGGCCCATTCTTCCCAATCCCTTATAGCCCAAATCCTTTTCTCACCCATCAAACCCCCCTTAATTATAGTCATTGATCTACTTTCATCCAATAGCCTATTCTCCAATCCCTTTCATATACAAGCTTAATCTTCCCACAAACCCTAGGGAGCACCTTAGAATTTCCAGCAACCTCCTTTCACAAAATCAATCCCCCCCCCCCACTTTAGCGAAGAGAGCTTCAATTTCATTCCGAAATCTGCGTGGCCTTTTAGTCATGGCTCATGACCATCACCTTTAGAATGTGAAGTGACCCATTAGAGAGCTACCCAGGAATATTCATAAGATATAGAAGAAGATTCAATCACAAAGTCCCTCCATCACCGTCCTCTATCAATTTCTTTGCCAAAAGCTATCAATAAATTACAAAACAGAGATGGATTAAACATTGAGGATAAGTTTCGGGCTAGATCTAACTCAGATCAAGATTGTCGACGAGGTCTTGAGTTGCCCGTTCCGTCCTGATTCACCGGCAAAAGCTCCGGTCAAGAGTAGTCGAGTTGTTTAACCTCTTGTAATTCCAATTTGGTTAATTTATACCAAAGGTCCGTTCTCGCGTCTTCTCGACTGATTATTTTGTCCATTTACGTTGTTATTTGTTAGTGTAATTATTGGGTGACACGAGGTAGTAGTTCATTTTATTGATGTTTGGATTGTTTGACTCCGAGTGTTTCCATGTTCATATCCCCATTGTATCTCTTGTTAATTGTGCGAATGGATAGATATAATTCACGTTTTAAAAAATAATTAGATTTTAAATCATAATCATTGTAATTATGTTTTTTCATCTTTCTGTTGCTAGCATTTGGGGTTTCTTTGTTCTGTTGATCCGAGTAACCTGTAACTTATAATGAAAATTTATCTTCATTTAGCTTTATAAGTAATTCCTTGTGTCATAGGTTATGTTGTGCTACTATTTTTTCTGCTTCAAGAATGATAACTGGAAAGCAGGCAATTTCGGTTAAGAGACAAAATTGTTTGGGAAAGCTGGCTGTTTCGTTGGTTTTAACTTGCTGAATTGCTTACATTGGGCCAACAAATTCAATTCTTGTTAACCCAACATCAATAATATTCCAGCTAGTATATCTTCTTAACTAATAAAGATTGTTCCATAATAGGTAATTCCAATAACTAAACACTACCCTTTTTTTACAATAATTTCCATAAGTCATGGCCTCCAATAATCCAAAACATAGGAAAACAATCATGAACATAGTAGCTTGCTTTAGGCGCGTTTATTAAATAAATCATCGTAATTATGGGTACGATTCCCATGGCATAGTCATGATACCTAAACCCAACTCGAGTGTATATTTCACGTGACTCGACCACAACTTTGAATATTATAAACATGTTGTAAATCGTGAGTATGTTTCACGAGGCGCAATTCGCAAAATGTACCAAAATAAACGAGTGCGCGATATCGCGACTTGTTCAAACGAATTCCATAAATACTAAAAGCGGTTCAAAAAGTAAAAATGCATAATAGGTTTCAAATATGTATTAAATCAGACAATTAGATCAATTATTAATAGTTGAGCGGCTGTGCTAAAACCACGTAACTCGGGAGTGCCTCACACCTTCTCCCGGGTTAACAGAATTTCTTACCTGGTCTTCTGTGTTCGCGGACCATAAATAAGAATTAATTTTTTCGATTTGGGATTTTAAAATAAACCGGTGACTTGGGACACCATAATAATTATTTCAAGTGGCGACTCTGATTAAATAAATAATCTCATTTCGATTAATGTCACTTTAATTAAAAAAACTCCCTATCCCTCGGGAAAAAAGGAGGTGTGACAATTCCGAACCGGCATATGATGTGGTCCCAAATGAAATCGATGACTTCCTTCTCCCTGAACTTCTCGTATGCCTAGGCTTCTACCCACTTAGAAAAATAGTCAGTCAAAAAAAATATAAATTGAGCCTTACGGGTGCCCGTGGAAGGGGGTCAACGATGTTTATTCCTCACTTCATGAACGACCATGGTGAAAAAACAGAATGCAGCAGCTCCCCGGGTTGATGAATCATTGGAGCATGCTTTGACATTTATCACATTTACGTATGAACTCCTTCGCGTCCTTTTCCATATCGATCCAGTAGTAGTCGGCTCTGATTATTTTTCGAACCAATGATTCGGCGCCTGAATGATTTCCACAGGTGCCTTCGTGGATTTCCCTCAATGTACTCGGTATCTCCCGGTCCTAGACATATCGCGAGCGGGCCATCGAATGTTCTTCTCGATAGGGTTCCGTCTTCGGACAAAATAAACCGGGTTGCCTTCATACGCAGGGCCCTCAATTCTTTTGGATCCGAGGGCAGATTTCTGGTCTTCAAAAATTCTATATATTTGTTTATCCAGTCCAAAGTTAGGCTCATTGAGTTTATCTCAACATGTCCTTCTTCCACTACCGATCTCATGAGCCCAATATTTTAAATAAGGACATATTGAACATTTAGCAAAAAAAAATTAAACCAATAAAATAAAACAAAACAAAAAAAGGAAAAGAAAAAGATAAGGAATTGAAGCACAAAGGGCCGAAGCCCATTGAAAACCCCTATCTGCCAAATTGAAAAGTGATTAGGGGAAGGGGAACGAAGCAAAAACGCTTCAGGAAAATGAAAAGCAAAAAAAATACGAGCAAAGAAAGGACGAAAGAAAAGAGAAAAAAAGGAGGAAGAAGTTGGTGCAGTCTTGGTACCGAAAAAACTCACAACAACAACAACAACAACCCAGTATAATTCCACTAGTGGGGTCTGGGGAGGGTAGTGTGTACGCAGACCTTACCCCTACCCTAGGGTAGAGAGGCTGTTTCCAAATGACCCTCGACATCCTTCCCTCCAAGAACTCCCCACCTTGCTCTTGGGGTGACTCGAACTCACAACCTCTTGGTTGGAAGTGGAGGGTGCTTACCATCAGAGCAAAAACGTTTCAGGAAAATGAAAAGCAAAAAAAATACGAGCAAAGAAAGGACGAAAGAAAAGAGAAAAAAAGGAGGAAGAAGTTGGTGCAGTCTTGGTACCGAAAAAACTCACACCCAACTGGATTTGTTTTCATATTCTTGCATCTCAGTGATAAGGTAATTACATGTATTCTTCCTTCTTTAGAAAACACTATTATTTTATTTGCGTGATTCCTTATGGGACTCAATAGATATGAGGTTGGGATTGAACTAAGAGTTTAAAAGATAAAGTTAAGGAAATTTTGAGAAATTCATGAGACTTTTTAGTGAATTAACTGGGTATATTATATGGATGAGTTGTATTTAATAGATTTTGAATTGGTTTTTAAGTAAATTGTAGCAGTGAGTTGGGATACTGAAATGAGTTTTGATAATTCAAGTAGAATAGGAGGGATTTGTTGAGTTATTATAATTCGGTGAATTAAGAGCTAAATATGAAACTCTGAGGATTTGGGTATTCTAAATTAGCTATGAATTAGCCTAAGCATGGAAATTAACATGAGATCGATATTATGTAATTATAGATTGATTGGAGGAATTTGTACGAATTGCTCGAGATGAAGCATTTGGTATTTCGGTACGAGTACTGTGAGTAGTAATCTTATCGCAATTTGTGTTTTCATAACTTGTATGATTTACACATGATTTTTAACATGAATATGTTACCGATTATTTTGAATTGCATGTGGGACAAGTCTTTAACTCGATATGATACCGAAATAGTTATTTGAGATGATTACCGTTATTTTAAATATTTCCGTTGTCACTAGATCTGTTTTATCGTTACTTGAATTTACTGTTATCGAAATGAAATTATATGATTTGATAAGAACCGAAATTTCCTATATTGTTTTAAAATATTTTTTACGAGTATATACGGATTGCAGAGACAAGTATAAAAGGAAGTAGACATTGAAGGATCTCATAGCTAACGGCTAGTTCGTTAGACCCGGTGCACCTTGTAATTACAGATTACCGTTAAAACCCTCGCTAGTAGGAAGGTAGAACTAGCATATCGTTACTGATTTTCCTCGAGTAGGGACTACCATTATATTTGACTTCTTGCGAAGAAGTCCACAGTTATACCAATTACATGATCCGTTTATTGAAACCTCCCAGATGTGAATATTGATATTATATAGTGCTTACCGAGCTTATTACTGAATTGTTAATTGTATTATACTACAAGAAAAATATGATGAGACTGAAAATTATTTATTATTTCTGAAAGGGTATTCTTATGATATTTTCTGTTTAATATACTAGCATATTTCTGACTTGTCCCAAATAAAAACGGTTGTAGTTAAGTGTTATTACTCACTGAGCTAGCGAATCATTCCCCGCTAATTTGTTTTACAGAGACAACAGTTGACGCGGGCGAGGATTTCGTTAATTAAGAGGTCGAGGTGCTGGAGACCGTGCTACTGTGAATCAAGGACAAGGGAATGCTGGTAGAGGTCAGGCGAGAGTATTTGCATTTACTAGACAGGATGCTCATGCCCTGAATGTTGTGGTTACAAGTATTTTTTCTATATGTTCATTTGTTGCACTTGCGTTGATTGATCCGGGATCTACTCACTCCTATGTACCCTTGTACTTTGCTTTGAGATTTAGTACAGCCTGAGCTATTGAATGACCCCTTTTCTAGTTGCTACTCCTGTTGGAGAGTCTCTATTAGCTGAATACGTATATCGTGCTTGTCAGATTCGGGTTGAGGGTAGAGATACTCTAGCTGGCCTTATTGTAATTAATATGATTGACTTTGACATGCTGATGGCAATGGATTGGTTGTCTTCTTTCTATGCTATCGTCGATTGTCACGCAAAGATAGTTAAGTTTGAGATACCAAACGAACCTAGTTTTGTTCTAAAAAGGGGTCAGGTTCCAGAGATTTGCAAAGTTGTATCTTTTATGAAAGCTCAACGACTTCTGAAGAAAGGTTTCTTGGGTCTCTTAGCTATTGTAAATGACACAAGAAAGGAAACAGTTAGTATAGAAAATGTACCCGTAGTGAGAGTGTAACGACCCGACTTGTCATTTTAATAATTAACGTTCCCTTCAATGATTTAAGGTCTCGAGCAGCTTCATAATATGTATTATGACTCGCGGGTGTGGTCGAGTTTGATTTTCGGAAGATTTAGAATTGAATTGAAATAACAATTCCTATTTAGAAGCTTAAAATGGAAAGAGTTGACCGGAGAGTTGACTTTTGAGCAAACGACCCCGGAATTGAATTTTGATGATGGCAATAGCTTCGTATGATGATTTCGGACTTAGGCGTATGTTCGGATTTGGATTTGAAAGTCCGTATGACAATTCGACGTATTTTAGCGAAAGTTAGAAAATGGAAGATTTTTGAAAAGTCAGACCGAAGGTTAAAATTTTGATAACGAGATCGAATTTCGATTCCGGAAATTTGAATAGCTTCATTTCATCATTTATGACTTGTGTGCAAAATTTGAAGTCATTCCGGATTGATGTAATACGTTTCGGCGCAAAATATAAAAGTTGGAAGAGTTGAAAACTCATAATTCGATTGGATGCGCAATTCATAATTTCGGCGTTGTTTGACATAGTTTGAAGCCTCGACTAAGTTCGTATTATATTTTGGGACGTGATGGTATATTTGGTTGAGGTTTCGAGGGCCTCGGGTGGATTTCGGAAGGTTAACGGATCAATTCGGACATGAAGATAAGCTGCTGGAATTTCTGGGCAGCAACATGAACAGTGATTCGCAGAAACATGAACAGTGATCGCAGAAGCGTGAACAGTGCCCGCAGAAGCATGAACAGTGCCCCCGCAGATGCGTGAACAGTGCTCGTAGAAGCAAAACTGGACAAAATCATTATGGACCAAAACTAGTCATTTTGCCATTTTTATTTTGGATTTTTGGAGCTCGGATTCGGGCGATTCTGGAGGTATTTTTCACAAGCTTGGTTGGGGTAAGTATTCTATATCCTAAAGTATTTATATTTCATGAATCCGTAATTTTATTCATTATTTAATTCGGATTTAAATGGAAGAAATCAAGATTTTTGTAAAATCTTCCAAAAAATAAAATTTAAGATTTGGAGGCCGAGTTGTTATTGGAATTCAATAAAATTGGTATGATTGAACTCGTATCGGAATGGGTATTCGGATTTCATAAAAATTATGTCAGGTTCCGAGAAGCGAGCCCCGCGTTGACTTTTGTTGACTTTTTGGAATAAATTTTTAAGTCGACGTATTATTATCCAGAATTGTTACCAATGAATTTTAACAAAGTTATACAATTAATTTGGATAAATTTGAGCTATCTGGAGATCAATTCAAGCAAGAAGGCGATTTTGAAATATCGGCATAACTTCAAAAAGGTAAGTGTCTTGCTTAATCTCGAGTGGAAAAATTACCCCTTAGGCATTGAGTCTTATGTGCAATTTGTGTAATTAAAAACCAAGTACGCGAGGTGACGAGTACGTACTTGGGTTATATGTGCAAATTACATTAGTTAAAATCCTTAGACACGCCTTATGTATTAAGTGGGAAATTATTGGTACTTATTAAATCCTTTAATTGTCTTGCCTAAATTCTAGTTTTGTTGGTTTTGTTTCTATATGATGATTTGGTGGGATTGCCATTTTGATTCTTATGTGAAATATTATTTGTTGAGTTGTTCACTCCCGGATATAATTGTTAAAATTTCACTATGATCCAGCCATGGGCTCCTTATTATGGAAATTTATGTATTATTGACTTTTATGACAAATTGTAATATTTGAGCACTTGATGTGCAATCTGTGATAAATTATAATAATTGAGCACTTAATGTGCAATCAGTGATAAATTGTAATAATTGAGCACTTGATGTGCAAATATGTGATATGTTGTAATATTTGAGCACTTGATGTGCAATCTGTGATAAATTATAATAATTGAGCACTTAATGTGCAATCAGTGATAAATTGTAATAATTGAGCACTTGATGTGCAAATATGTGATATGTTGTAATATTTGAGCACTTGAGGTGCAATTTATGAGATGTGATATTGGCATGTTATATTGTTGGGAAGTTTTGTTCAGGTGTTTGCACGAGGTTTCTGCCATGCTATTATTATTGATTTATACACATGCGGCGTGACAAGGTAGGCTATATATATACGGGTTGCGCATGTGGCGAGACAAGGTGGGAACATTATTGTGCGCGTGTGGCGAGATAAGGCGGGCATTCACTTTACTATTGCACACGTGACGAGAAAAGGTGGGATATGTCGGGGATTTATTTGTGATGGCCTGGTGGCATTGTTATTGTTTTTGCATATTTACTTTTGGGACTACGAGGCGGTACCCCGGGAGTGCCCCTTTGGTTGATATTTTTCTATGGTTGCACTTGCCTTTGGTTATTTTGGTTTTCCGTGATATGTAAATTCTTGTGTTCTTCCGTGATATATTACTTGATTTTATTATGTGTTTGTATTCCTTGTTGTAATGTGTTGGCTTTGGCTCTCGTACGAGACTCTGAGGATTTGCGTTTCTAGTTTTTACTAATTTTTAAGGTTAAGTTATTTTGAATAAAAAATATTATTGTATGCTTCAATTCTTATAAGTTTTACATCCAAATCAGCAATTATCAGGTGTTTCATTTTAATTGAAATATTATTTTCTCCGCCCAAATGATTTCTAAAATAAATTCATTCCTTTATTGATTTCCTACTTGATTAAAAAAAATATTAAACTTACTTTATTGGGAATAAATTGATCATGTGGATCTTATATATATTGATATTATTGGTACGTGAGTAGTCCGTACAGTTGTGATAGAAATATAGGCACGGGGTGCTGTGGAAATATGAAGGTGGGTTGAGATACGTATTTTATGATTATGAAACGAGGTGTCACAGGGTGACTTTTAAATTGAAGAATTATATTTTTTAAAGGTATTTATTTGAAGAGATTATATGTGAAAGACTTTTTTAATTGGTTGTACTTGTGTTCTTTCTTAATTGTTGGAGTAACAATTGTGGTGTTCTTGCTGCCTTACTGTTTATATCAGTGCTATTTGTTCTCGATTATTTTAGTGTGGCACGGGTTATTTGACTGGTGAGTGTCTTGACTGTACCTCGTCACTACTCCACTGAGGTTAGTCTTGATACTTACTGGGCACCGCTGTGGTGTGCTCATTCTACACTTCTGCACATTTTTGTGCAGATCCAGGTATTTCGAAGTCAGTTGATCATTAGCTAGTTATGCAGGCTGTTGCTGTGGAGACTCAAGGTAAACCTGTTGTTGCGTTCGCAGGCTTCGGAGTCACCTTCTGATTTGTATTCATACTGTTTACTTTATTTCAAACAGTTGTATTTAGAAAATTTTAGCAAACTCTGTAGAGCTTACGACTTGTACTACCGGTTTTGGGAATTTTAAGAGATTTCTATTTAACTTGTTAGATATTTATTAAATAATATTGTTGTTTCAATTAATGTTAGGCTTATCTAGTCGCAAAGACTAGGTGCCATCACGATACCAAATGGAGGAAAAATTGGGTCGTGACAGAGAAAATTTTCTGATGTATTTCCTGAGGATTTACCAGGATTGTCTCCAGTACGAGAAATAGATTTTGGTATTGATTTGCCACCTGACACACAACACATATTAATACCGCCATATCGAATGGCACCAGCAGAGTTGAAGGAGCTAAAACAACAACTGCAGGATTTTTTAGATAAGGGTTTTATCATACCGAGTATATCTCCATGGGGTGCACCAGTAATGTTCGTAAAGAATAAAGACGGATCCCTGAGAATGTGCATTGACTACATGCAGTTGAACAAGATAGCAATACGCAATAAATATCATTTTCCTCGTATAGATGACATGTTTGATCAGTTACAAGGAGCTGCCCACTTTTCAAAGATTGACATCTGTTCTGGTTATCATCAGCTTAGAATCAAAGATGAAGATATTTCTATGACTGCTTTTAGAACTCGATACAGGCACTATGAGTTTCTTATAATGCCTTTCGGACTGACTAATGCTCCAGCTATATTTATGGATTTAATGAATAGGGCGTTCAAGTCGTTTCTGGATAGAATTGTAATAGTATGATATCCTAATATATTCTCGTAGCCAAGGTGAACACGAGAATCATTTGAGGACTATGTTGCAGACATTGCGAGAACATCGACTTTATGCTAAGTTCTCGAAGTGTGAATTTTGGCTAGACTCGGTAGCATTTCTAGGGCATGTTGATCCAAAGATGGAATTATGGTAGATCCTAAGAAGACAGAAGTTGTGCAGAAATGGCCCAGGCCTACATCTCCTATAGAGATTCGCAGCTTTTTAGGCTTAGCAGGCTATTACAGGCGTTTTGTGCAGGATTTCTCCAGAATAGCAGTGCCGCTGACTAAGCTAACACAAAAAATGCAAAGTTTCAGTGAACGGAGGAATGTGAGCAGAGCTTTCAGAAACTCAAAACGTGTCTGACAACTGCACCAATATTAGCCTTACCATCAGGTTGTGAAGGATTTACAGTATTATGTGACGCCTTGAGGGTGGGATTAGGATGTGTTCTCATGAAAAATGGTCGTATTATAGCTTATGCTTCGAGACAATTGAAAACTCATGAGCAAAACTATGCTACACATGATTTGGAGATGGCTGCAGTGGTATTTGCTCTAAAACTTTGGAGGCATTACCTATACGGTGAAACTTGTGAGATTTATACTGACCATAAAAGTTTGAAGTATATCTTTCAGCAGAGAGATCTAAATCTTCCACAGCGTCGGTGGATGGAACTACTCAAGGATTATGGTTGTTCTATTTTATATCATCCTGGTAAAGCCAATGTGGTGGCTGATGCATTGACTAGAAAATCTATGGGGAGTTTGGCACATATAGCTCCTACAAAGAGACTTTTGGCCAATGATATTCAGAGACTAGAGAGTACGTGTATCAAATTTAGTGTCGGAGATTCAGAGGCAATGTTGGCTTGTGATCACACTAAGTCTTCATTAGTTGGCACATTAAGGCCACCTAATATGAGGATGAGCGATTTTGCAAATACAGAGATGAGGCCTTAGCTAGTAAAAGCAAGGATATAATTGTTGAAAGTGATGGTGTTCTTCGAATGGGTGACAGGCTATGTGTCGTAGACGTAGATGGGTTGAGGAATGGTATTCTTAAATAAGCTCACAACTCTAGATACACTATACATCCTGGATCCACAAAAATGTATCATGACTTAAAGCAATTCTATTGGTAGGAAGGTATGAAGAAAGATGTTGCTAACTTTGTTTCTAGTTGTTTGACTTGTCAGCAGGTCAAGGCTGAGCATCAGCGACCCGAAGGACTGTTACAACAAATTGAGATTCCAGAGTGGACATGGAAAAGAATTACTATGGATATTTTCACCAGTCTACCATGAACCCTTAGAGGTTATGACTCGGTATGGGTGATTGTAGATCGATTGACAAAATCCACACACTTTTTGCCAGTGAAGACTACATATAGTGGAGTAAGATATGCACAGATATTTATGAACGAAATTGTCCGACTTCACGGAGTTCCAATATCCATCATCTCTGATAGAGTATCACAATTTACCTCACACTTTTAGAAATCTTTTCAAGAAGCATTGGGTACACGAGTAGATCTTAGTACTACATTTCATCCACAGACAGACGTGCAGTCTGAACGTACTATACAGATCATGGAGGATATGTTGAGAGCTTTCATTCTTAAGTTTGGAGGTAGTTGGGACGCTTATCTACCTTTAGCTGAATTTGCTTACAACAATAGCTTCCAGTCCAGTATTCAAATGGCACAGTACGAAGCATTGTATGGTAAAAGATGTCGTTCTCCTATCAGATGGTTTGAAGCTGGTGAGACTAACTTATTGGGACCCGACTTAGTACAAGCAGCTATGGACAAGGTCCGGTTCTCAGACAGAGATTGCTTACGGCTCAAATTAGACAAAAGTCTTATGTTGATAAGAAAAGAAGATATTTAGTGTTCACAATTGGGGACAAGGTGTTCCTACGAGTCTCCCCTATGAAAGGTGTGATACGGTTTGGGAAAAGAGGCAAGTTGAGCCCTAGTTTTATTGAACCGTATGAGATACTAGACCGAGTGGGAGCTGTGGCTTATCGTTTGGCACTTTCTCCCGAGTTGTCCTTTATTCATCCAGTGTTTCATGTCTCAATGCTAAGGAAATGTATATCAGACTCATCTAAGGTGCTTGAAGCACATGCTATACCGCTCGATGAGAAGTTGTCTTACGAGGAGGAACCGATGGCTATTGTTTATAGGCAAGTAAGAAAGCTACGGTCAAAAAACGTTGAGTTCGTAAAAGTCTTATGGCGAAATCATACAGTTAAAAAAGCTACTTGGAAAATAGAAGATGTTATGCGAGTCATGTACCCCCATTTGTTTCAGTCTACAGGTACGTACTTGAGTTAAATTCGGGGACCAAATTTCATAAGGTGGAGAGGATATAAGACCCTAATATTTTAAATAAGGACATATTGGACATTTAGTAAAAAAGAAATTAAACCAATAAAATAAAACAAAACAAAAAAAAGGAAAAGAAAAAGATAAGGAATTGAAGCAAAAAGGGCCGAAGCCCATTGAAAATCCCTATCTGCCAAATTGAAAAGTGATTAGGGGAAGGGGAACGAAGCAAAAACGCTTCAGGAAAATGAAAAACAAAAACAATGCGAGCAAAGAAAGGACGAAAGAAAAGAGAAAAAAAGGAGGAAGAAGTTGGTGCAGTCTTGGTACCGAAAAAACTCACACCCAACTGGATTTGTTTTCATATTCTTGCATCTCAGTGATAAGGTAATTACATGTATTCTTCCTTCTTTAGAAAACACTAATATTTTATTTACATGATTCCTTATGGGACTGAATAGATATGAGGTTTGGATTGAACTAAGAGTTTAAAAGATAAAGTTAAGGAAATTTTGAGAAATTCATGAGACTTTTTCAGTGAATTAACTGAGTATATTATAAAAATGAGTTGTATTTAATAGATTTTGAATTGGTTTAAGTTAACTGTAGCAGTGAGTTGGGATACTAAAATGGGTTTTGATATTTCAAGTAGAATAGGAGGAATTTATTGAGTTATTATAATTCGGTGAATTAAGAGCTAAATATGAAACTCTGAGGATTTGGGTATTCTAAATTAGCTATGAATTAACCTAAACATGGAAATTAACATGAGATCGATATTATGTAATTATAGATTGATTGGAGGAATTTGTACGAATTGCTCGAGGTGAAGCATTTGGTATTTCGGCACAAGTACTGTAAGTAGTAATTTTATCGTAATTTGTGTTTTCATAACTTGCATGATTTACACATGATTTTTAATATGAATATGTTGCCGATTATTTTGAGTTGCATGTGGGACAAGTCTTTTACTCGATATGATACCGAAATAGTTATTTGAGATGATTACTGTTGTTTTAAATATTTCCGTTGTCACTAGATCTGTTTTACAGTTACTTGAATTTACTGTTATCGAAATGAAATTATATAAATTGATAAGAACCGAAATGCCCTCTATTATTTTAAAATATTTTCTACGAGTATATACGGATTAGAAAGATAAGTATAAACGGGAGTAGACATTGAAGGATCCCATAGCTAACGGCGGGTTCATTAAACCTGGTGCACCTTGTAATTATAGATTACTGTTACAACCCTCACTAGCGGGAAGGTAGAACTAGCATACCATTACTGATTTTCCTTGAGTAGGGACTACCGTTATATTTGACTTCTTGCGAAGAAGTCCACAGTTATACCGATTACATGATCCGTTCATTGAAACCTCCCAAATATGAATATTGATATTATACATTGCTTACCGAGCTTATTACTGAATTGTTAATTGTATTATACTACAAGAAAAACATGATGAGACTGAAAATTATTTATTGTTTCTGAAAGGGCATTCTTATGATATTTTCTGTTTAATATACTAGCATGTTTCTGACTTGTCCCCAATAAAAATGGTTGTGGTTAAGTGTTATTACTCACTGAGCTAGCGACTCATTCCCCGCTAATTTTATTTACAGAGACAACAGTTGATGCGGGCAATGATTTCGTTAATTAGAGTGCACATGTTGATAGTTCTTGGTGAGCCTCGTACTTGTTCGCTTGGGCGGAAATTTTATTTATTGTTATGGACTTTTCTTTGAACTCTTAGAGTCGCTCCATAGTCATTTTTTTAGAGTCTTGAGTATTCTTTTGTTATTATAGACTTATGTTGAGTATCGCTCATTCTTATCAAAGTTGGAGATAAAGTAGTATTTCTAGTTGTTAGTGGGTGGACTATTAATGGTAGATATTTGTTTTGGTTAATTGATAAAGTTATCGTCGTTTGAATTGATATTAGGATGTTTGGTTGTTGATTTGAGACAGGAAAATTTTTGAGATAGTCCAAAAACAGGGAAAACTCTGTTCTATTTTCTGTAAAATACCGATGAGGCTTACTTGGGGGCACTTGCTCCTAAGTGCCGGTCATGATCCTAAATTGGGTCCTTGACAACCCCCAAGTTAAATCGGCCTCACTGTTTTGATCCCGAGGTACGTGTTGCAAAGTCCTCTCCTTGAACCGATGTAATGTTACTTATAACTTATATAGGTACCTTTGCATTTGTTCTTCTTTAACCTCGAACATCCCATTAACTTGATTCACCACGAGGAGGGAATTGCACTTAGCTTCGATCACCTCCGCCCCCAAGCTTTTGGCTACTTCGAGACCTATAAACATGGCCTCATATTCGACCTCGTTGTTAGTCAATTTCAAGGTCCTAATAGGTTGTCTAACTAATTTGCTTTTTGGTGGATTCAATACGATGCCAAGCTCGGACCCTTTTGCGTTCGAGGCGCCGTCCGTAAAGAGGGTACAGATCCCCGAAGTCATCCCCGAGTTCACCAACAACTCTCTTTCGACCTTGGGTATTAGGGCCGGTGTAAAGTCGTCCACGAAATCTGCCAAAATTTGAGATTTAATGGCGGTCTGAGGTCGATATTCAATATCATACACGTTGATCTCCACGGCCCATTTGGCCAATCGTCCTGAGAGCTCGGGTTTATGCATTATATTTCGCAATGGGAAAGTAGTCACAACACATATAGGATGACATTGAAAATATGGTTTCAGCTTCCTAGAGGCGCTTAGTAAAGCGAGCGCCAATTTTTCTAGGTAAGGGTACCTAGTTTCGGCCTCACCTAGAGTCCTACTAATATAGTAAATTGGAAATTGCATACCTTCTCTTCCTGTACCAGGACTCCACTTACCGCTATCTCTGATACTGCCAAGTACAGGTATAGTTGTTCATCTATCTTCAGCATGTGAAGTAGCGGTGGGATCGATAGATACCGCTTGAGTTCCTCCAAGGCTCGTTGGCACTCTGGGGTCCATAAGAACTTATTCTTCTTCTTCAGTAGTGAGAAGAATCGGCGGCTCTTATCGGAGGACCTCGAGATAAATCGCCCTAGGGAGGCTATGTGTCCGGTTAATCTTTGCACGACCTTCACTTTGTCCACAAACGTAATATCTTCGATGTCTTTGATCTTGTCGGGGTTGATCTTGATTCCCCGGTTGGATACCATGCATCCAAGGAATTTACCTGATCCGACTCCAAAGGCACATTTCTCCGGGTTAAACTTCATATTGTACTTATTCAATATGCTGAAAGTTTCCTACAAATGTTTTAAATGGTCCTCTGCTCATAGGGACTTAACCAATATATCGTCAATGTAAAGCTCCATTAATTTTCCTATTTGTTCCTCGAACATCCTATTTACTAGGCATTGATAAGTGGAACCAGCATTTTTTAATCCAAATGGCATCACGTTATAGCAGTATGTGTCGTACTTAGTGATGAAGGAGCTTTTTTTCTAATCACCCGGGTTCATCCGTATTTGGTTCTACCCGGAGTAGGCGTCGAGAAAACTCAGGATCTTGTGGTCGGTTGTGGCATCGATCATGCGATCAATGTTGGGCAAATGGAAGGAGTCCTTGGTACATGCCTTATTCAAATTCTTATAGTCTACACACATTCTTAATTTACTCCCTTTTTTAGCAACTACCACTACGTTTGCTAACCAATCCGGGTATTTAACCTCCTGAATGGACCCTATTTTAAGGAGTTTAGATACCTCGTCCTTGATGAAAGCATGTTTGACCTCGGACTGGGGTCTCCTCTTCTGCTTGACAGGGTGGAACTTCGAGTCCAGGCTTAGCTTGTGAGTGGTTATCTCCGGTGGGAACCCTGTCGTATCAAGGTGGGACCAAGCGAAGCAATCTTCATTAGCTATAAAAAATTGAATGAATTTGTTTTGATCCCGGGGCTTAACCTCGTGCCCACGTATACCTTTCGATTAGGAAAGTGTTTGGTTAGTACGACTTGTTCCAGTTCCTCGACCATTGATTTTGTAGCATCGGAATCGTCGGGGGCTATGAAAGATCTGAGGACTCCGTAGTCGTCGTCCTCGTCTACCCCTCGTTCTTCCCACTATGTCGAGGCCGGTATCGGTGATTGCTACCATGTCTTTGACCATCCGATTCGGATCCTCCGATGTTGAGAGTGTGGATGTCGGGATAACTTCATCAACCGCGAACATCTCCTTAGTTGCCGGTTGTTCCCCATAAACTATTTTGAGTCCTCCGGGTGTTGGGACTTTTAGCACCTGGTGCAGCGTCGAAGGTATTGCTCTCATGTTGTGAATCAATGGCCTCCCGAACAGAGCGTTGAATCTCATATCCCCTTCGATTACATAGAACTTTGCTTCTTGTACAGTTCTGGCAACGTTCACCGGTAATGTTATTTCCCCTTTAGTGGTCTCGCATGCCATGTTGAACCCGTTGAGGACTCGGACCACAGGTACGATCTGATCTTGTAGGCCGAGTTGTTCTACGACCCTTAATCTGATGATGTTGGCTGAGCTACTTGGATCAATTAACACACGCTTAATTCAAGATTTATTTACGAGTACCGATATTACCAGTGCATCATCGTGGGGTTGCAAGATCCCCTCAGCGTCATCGTCGTTGAAAGACAAGGTTCCTTCAGGTACGTAATCCCGAGTCCGTTTTTCCCTTGTGATGGATACTTTGATGCGTTTCAGCATCAGACATTGGGGAATGTCGATTCCATTGATGATTATGTTGATGACGTGATGAGGCTCTTCCTGCTCAGCCTGCTAATTAGAGTCCATGTTCCTGAAGTAGTTCTTGGCCCGATAACGCAGAAATTCTCGAAGATGTCCATTTTTGAACAGTCGGGCTACCTCTTCTCTTAATTGTCGGCAGTCTTCTGTTTTATCGCCATGACTACCGTGATATTTGTATATTAGGTTGGGATCCTTTTGGGCTGGATCAGACTGTAAAGGTCTGGGAAACTTGGTATCTTTGATGCGTTTGATGGCAGATACGATAGTGACGGCATCGACGTTGAAGTTGTACTCTGATAATCTTGGTGCTTCTTTAGGCCTGACGGGTCTGTTGAAGCTGTTTTTGCTCATGAGTCCCTGGTTACTCTGACCTTGATCACTTCTCCTTTCATTTCACATAGAGTTCCGCCCGGACCCACTACTTCTTCGGTCTCCATTGTACGGCTGATACCGATCCCTGTTTGATCTCGATCCACGGTCGATGTCTCTCTTGACTCTGTCGATGGTTCTGACGGGGTACACAGACCCGGAAGGGGCCCAAAGCTGATCATCTTCAACCCTGATTTTCGATTGATATCGGTTATGGACATCGGCCCAAGTGACGGCCAGATATTCTACCAGGTTTTGTTTCAACTGTTGTGAAGCCAACAAGCTCCGAATGTTGAGTCCTTGGGTGAAAGCCTGAATGGCCCATTCATCAGCGACCGGTGGCAGATCCATCTGTTCCATTTGAAATCGGGACACAAACTCTCTAAGCATCTCATTATCCTTCTATTTTACTTTAAAAAGGTCTGACTTCCTGGTCTCGACCTTGATAGCCCTAGTGTGTGCTTTCATAAAAGAATCTGCAAGCATAACAAATGAGTCAATAAAATTAGGAGGTAAGTTGTGATATCATATCATAGCTCCCTTTGACAGGGTCTCTCCGAACTTCTTCAACAAGATAGAATCGATCTCATCATCCTCCAAGTCGTTCCTTTTGATGGAACATGTGTAGGAGGTAACATGCTAATGTGGGTCAGTCGTTCCATTGTACTTAGGATTCTCAGGCATGCAGAACTTCTTAAGGATAGGCTTTGGAGCCGCGCTCGGAGGAAAAGGTTTTTGCACGAACTTCTTAGAATTCAGGACTTTCAGTATCGGCAGTGTTCTCGGGATTTGGTCGACCCTGGAATTGTAGGTTTCTACCTTTTTGTCATTAGCTTCGATTTTCTTCTCCTCTGATTCTACCCGTTTTGTCAGTTCATTGAGCATCTTTATGATCTCGGGGTTAGTCCCCGATTCGTTTTCATTCGACCTTTTTGCGACCGGTTCATCCCTGCGAGTGACTTTCTGGGACGAATCGGGTTCAATTCTGCTCTGTGTGCGGCTTTGGTTCTGTAACTGAGCGATCGCCGCATGTTGAGCCTGTAACATTTCGAAGATCATCCGTAAATTGTTCTCGTCTCCTCAAATATTTTCTGTATTTTGAGTTAGCGATCGGGCTCCACCACATACGCTATTCTCGAGGTCGGTAGGCAGATTTGTGTCGATAACCACATGCGAGTTAGCGTCAATTGGGTTAGCGACCGGAATTCCGATGGGATCGATGGACGGTACCCAGTCACTGGGCACTATATTGTTATTTTCACCGTGATTGTCGGACTCGTTGTCAACATGTAGGAGTGCTGATTGTGAGTTTGATATTTTGAGATTTAACATGAAATTAGAGGCACTTCAAAGAACAAGTGTAAAGTAGTGTGTGTTATAAAAATTTATATCAAATAACCACTATTATCCATAGCCCCACGGTGGGTGCCAAACTGTTTACCTTAAAGATCGAATAACAGTTGAATTTGTAAGTGATTTTAAGGATATGCAGATTAACTTGACTCAAAGCGATAAATTAAGTTGTAATTGAAATAAATAATGATATATTAAATTCAAACCACACGAATTGAACAGTTACATTCTTGGGAGGTCAGTCACACTTGAACTGGATGCACTTCGATCGGTCTCAAGATACAGAAGAATAAGAGCTTAAAGAGATAAATAATAACGTATTGCTTTGGAATGTGTGTTTACATATATTTTACAAGTAATCAGACCCCCTTTATATAGTAGGGAAGTCATACATTAGGTACAACTCTGTAAAAGGTAAAAATACTCTAATTAACTATTGCCAATCTCTTATCGATATGTGCCGAGATCTCCATCGTGATATTCGGTCGGTCACAGATATCACGGCTTTCTGTTGGCTGAGCTTGGCTGCCTGCTAACGTTCTTCGAAGTTAATCGAGGCTAGGGACCGATCCCGAATCACGACTCTGATATCCTCGAGGGCATGCGTTATGGTCCGGACTCCAAATTGACGAGATCTCTACCTCGGTCTAGGCCCCCTTATTACCATATCTCGAGCTTGGCTTATCATGTTGGAGATCGGGATGTACTATGAGACCGGTTTTACCAGTATACAGGGTGCACCAGTAATAAAAAAGGAAAAAATAAGTATCAAGTGAGAATTGATCTCAATTGCTCTAGGTAAATAACTTAGCATTCAACCAAGTGCACCATTTAATTCTTTTGGAGCATGGGTGCCAGCAGGTAATATTTGATCAATTCTAAAAAAGATGTACATAAAATACCTAATTTGGCGGAAAGACAATGGATTCACGTGCCCCATATATTGGGCTATAGATCCCCTGCTCTTGCGCCTGCTCATCCACCCTTTTCTCCTAAATATAACCCGACTTTACCACATTTCCTTCCCATGCGCCTTCAGCTATATTACTCGGCATCGGTAAACTTTCATTTCGAAAATTGACTTGGCTGAACTCCATGTAAGAGGGATCAAAATTTATGTTTTAATTGTGATGAAAATACCATAAGAACCACATATGTTCTGCTTCTCCTCAACTCCTTATGTTCACTGATGATGAACCCACCCCTTGATTCCGCACCGATAACACCAGATATTACTTCTCCCACTTCACAATCCGTTGTTGATACTCTACCCAAATCCAATCGCCTCTCTATCAGTTACTAATCTATAGCTGGAACAACAAATGCTACATCTCTACGGTTCAGTGTCCAATTTAATGGGATCTCTATACAAGTTCTCTTTGATTGGGGAAGTACGCATAATTTGTTTATACAACTTGGGCTAGCGAAGGCACTGAAAATCCCAATTGAAACTTCTTTGGATTATTCTATCATCAGGGGCGGAGCTAATATAGGATTTACGGGTTCGGCCGAACCCAATAACTTTCGTTCAAACTCTGTATTTGTGTTAAAGAGTTTATTAAATATGTATAAATTGTTAATTAAGAACTCAATAACCAAAACGAACTAGAACCTGAACCCACAAACTTCAAATTCTGACGTGTTGGGAGTAATTCGTCAATTATTCCTCACTATTCAGGGTTATTCCTTTACGACAAATTACTATATCATTGATTTTTATGGCTCGGACTTGGTGTTAGGCGTGGTTTGGTCGACTACATTGGGGTCTGTATTGACCGATTATGCGAAGGGTATTTTTTAATTTGGTCCTAAAGATGCTCCGATTTGCTGGAAGATTGATCCTCCATCTTCCATTGAACCAATTTAACTTGCTTCACTCTGTCATTTCGCCCAAACTAACACTATTTCTTATATATTTCATTTGGTTTGGAGCTAAACCCATCAACAGTGGCATATACAGGTACAATATTTGAAGAAAGTGAAATGAATATATTACTAAAATAACAAGCGGTGTCATTTTTATATTTATACTTCCAAATTTTTTTATTTTTTTATTCTTTATACGTACATATTTACAAAATAATATATTTGACGAATCGGTGTCACGTGATACGGATATCTAAAAGTCCAACCACTCTCAATTGACTCAACCCCCTTACCTTTCATCCTTATTGGACAATTACACGGATACTTTTTTCACCTTCTACCCTTCCACATTCCCGACCCAAGATCACCACATTCCACTCATTCTAGGTTCCACTCCAGTGAATGTTCGCCCCTATCACTACCCACATTTTCAGAAAACTGAAATTAAGCACCGGGTATCTGACATGCTTCGTAGCACTCTGGTGTTATTCGCCCCAAGATCCGGTCCTTACTCATCCCCTAGCCTATTGGTTCGTAAGAAGGATAGTACTTGGCAATGTTCCGTTGATTATCAGGCCTTAAATTCTATGACTATTAAGGATAGATTTCCTATTCCCGCCGTCGATAAACTTTTAGATGAACTCTATAATGTCTTTTTTCCCCTCAAATCTGTAGAGTTTACCCTCACGACATTGAGAAATTGCTTGCATATTTCACTAGTTAAATATTGAAAAAAACTAATACATTATTAATAATTTCATAACCAAATATATAAAGGTGTACACTCTAAGGCAGACATTTTAAAGCTATCTAGAAAAATAAATTCTTTCAAGATTGTTGAAAGAACTTTATAATTGTAGCTTGTTTCGTAGATTTCATTCTCTTACTAGCGATATAACGCTTAAATCGGCGAAAGATCGTTTCCATATTTTCAGCAAAAAGGTATCCAATAACTTTCCATTGAAGACAATCTAAGAGCTTAACAGTTAAATTTTTTTATCTAAATATTTTTCGAAATTTGTCCAATGGAAAAGATATCATGTGCAAATCTTTAAATCTTACAATTTTATTTGTAATTTATTTCTTTGTGAAAAAAAATATTATCCAACGTGATTTTCTAATTAATATAAAATCCAATGATTTGGCAATGCTTCTTCCCTCCGTATGTAGCAAGACATATTTGCACACCACTTTTCATTGTCAATTCGGCCTATGATTCTTGGCAGGTTAGAAAATCAATTTCTATGATTAAGAAATTGTTTTCATATATGCTACTGGTATTACTTTATTTTTTAGCTTCCCTTCAAATTCTAAATGGTTTTGCTTTTTTGATTCTTGAAAATTAGATAAACAATAGTTTGGTTCCTCGAGTTGCTGATCCTAACAATGAGTGGCTATATTGCAGGCATGATATAAATATATGCTCACCAAGTCAAATCCAAATTCTTCAAGGTCAATACCAATTATAGATGGAATTAATATAATTCCCTTTTAATCAGATTCATGTTTATATAAAAAAAATATATATCATATTCATGTGATAATTCCTCTTTTTAACTTGCTTTTGAATTTTTTTGTTTCAGATTTCAGGTTGACATTTTTGGAGGCATTGGACGAACTAGGACCAAGTATTATATCAAGAGGATATTTTATTTCCTCTTGCCATTTCCACAATGGCATTGAAATACAAAATTACTGGTCCTCCAAAAACTCTCTAACGTTAGCTAACAAGGTACTAATTTTCATTTTGTTTCCTTTTATATAAATTTCAGCTTTCACAATGTTGCTATTTGATATTTGAACACTAATTTTTCATGACAAGGTGGGTTGCTCTGATGGTAAGCACCCTCCACTTCCAACCAAGAGGTTGTGAGTTCGAGTCACCCCAAGAGCAAGGTGGGGAGTTCTTGGAGGAAAGGATGCCGAGGGTCATTTGGAAACAGCCTCTCTACCCCAGGGTAGGGGTAAGGTTTGCGTACACACTATCCTCCCCAGACCCCACTAGTGGATTATACTGGGTACGATTGCTCTGAAGTGGATTCCAAGGAGTTTATTGCCCTTATCCTTGTGACATAATTTGACAGTCAGGTAAGCAAACTTAATTCCATCTATTTCTTGAAAGTGTTCCTTGTTGATATATTTAATTATTGAGCTCTTTGCATTTCGTATATTTACGATTTACCCTCTAACTCTATTCAATATTTTTGGGTATAATCTTAACCTAATTCATTTAATGAGGGATAAAATGAAATTATATATTGAAAAAAGAAAAACACGAATTGGGTGGAAGAAAAAAACAATGAGAGAAATGAATCAATCAAACTTGTTCCTTACTTTTATCCTATGTCTAAACTTTCTAATTAAAACCTTACAGTAGGCACTTACAAATTTACCATTATTTTCTATTTAATTCATTTGCACCTTCCCTTTCACTTTATTTTCCTCCTCCCCTTCTAACCCTTCTATTTTTTTAGATTACGTATTTCTTATATTGATCCTCACAAAATGAACTATGTCATCGTTTTGCAAAAATATTAACAGATCAAAGAGCAAATCGTAAAAAATAACAAACAAGTTAATAGTCAATAGAGTGTAATAAGAAAAACATTGAATATATTAGTGGTGCAAAATGCAAAGAACTCCTTTAATCAGATCTTTTTTAATTTCATCTACATGGCCATAAATGTATTATTCAGTTTTATGATATAAATCCCGGTAAATTAAAATCTTTTGAAATTTTTTATTATTGATTTTCTGGGTATCAATTTCTACGGGCATTACATGTAAGATTAATGTTAACCATCCAAAATTACAGTTCTCAATAAGATGAATATTTAATTTAGAAGCCATACTTACATTTTCTTTCAATCTTATTATGATTATGTTTGAATTGGAGGGATTTGGGCGAGTGAATTCTAAATTCACAAGTGCAATTACTGAATATTTGTCTGGATGCACAAGAATAGATCTCCCCTAGAATTCCAGTAGATATTTCTATGTTTTTATTTTGGGTAACACTTCAAAAAGGACACTTTCATTTGCTAATTAGTTTGCACTTTAGGAAGATGGTTACAAAGAATTTTTATTGGTACTAACAAAAATATTATCTTGCAGGAAATATATATGAAGAAAAACAATGCGTTGTAAGCAAATGAAGCTCCTTTGCTATTTGGAATGCGTGGAAGACTACGATTTATGGTTGGGACCTATTTAAGGATCTTACCGTAGAACAATTGAGACGAAAAAAAAAAGCAAAAGGGGTGAAAGCTATAAGCCATGTGAAATTGAGGGAGAAGTAGTTGTTCATTAAAATGCTATTTTCTTATATGATTCTTTTCATAATAGATAGTGAAAAATAGTACAAGATCTTCATAGGGTTATTTTCTTCTTTTTGATAGGCGAAGGAGATTATTGTCTCTAAATTGGTGACATTATCCAAAATTACAATAAAGACTGTTACTCGAACCTCTTATTAGATTAAATTATGTATACATTGTTGGTATCCAAACGTGTGTAATGTCTCTCGTTTTATGATGGACGAAATGGAATAAACAAAGTGAAGTAAAATAACAAGATGAATTAAGAAGGAAAGAGTATATGAATAAGAAAGAAATCCATCAAATGTCTTCCTTATCTTTATCCTGTGTGGTCTTGAAATCACTTAGGAATTAGATCAATCATCTGTTTTACTACTCACCTTTTCACTTGCCCTTCTTCCTTTTCTTGTTTGTTCAAAAGAAAACCTTGTGCCGGTTCTTTGGATTATCTTATTACTCCCACCGTTTCAATTTAAATGAGGTAGTTTGACTCGGCACGGAATTTAAGAAAAAAAAAACTTTTGAAACTTGTGGTCTTAAAAGCTTAAGGGGTAAGCTTTGTGGGCCATGACATTTGTGTGGTTATAAAAACTTCTCATTAAGGGTAAAATGAAGTGTTTAAAATTAAATTATTTTCAAATTTAAAAGTCTATTATTTATTTTGGAACAGACTAAAAAGGAAAGTACCTCATCTAATTTAAAACGGAGAGAGTACTAGATATGGTTGCGGCCAAAAAGGAACATTAACATGTCAAATGCAGGCTCTAGAATTCCAGTCATTCAACCAAACTATTTTTATACGATTTAGCACAATGAAGAAAAATTAAGAATGTCTCTATGATGCTCAGATGTGTCTCTCATCCAAACACATGCTTGAATTGAATCACCACATTTGCGTTGCAACAGATCGAGTGATCATTTCACAAATCTTGCGTTGAATAGTTTTATAGACTGTGAACCTAGTCCAACTGCTACATATGAACACATCAACCCCATCAGTAGTGCTTTCACTGAATTGGAGAGAATGCATTATTCAGTGATGACTTCTCTACTTTAACTACAAATAAAAAGATAAAACAAGCTACATTTGTTGTTCAGAGAAACTGAACGGGCAGTAGAAATCCTTTTAATTAATAATCATAGGTACATTTGATAATAGGAAAAGTTATTGAGAGAATGGTTGTCCACTCTAAAATGTACATGGATAAAATGCCTCCAACCAAAAATTTCTCCCTCAAAACATATGCCTAGCATATAATTGTGAAAGAGATGAATGTATTGGCCATTTTTTTCCTTAAATATGATATTGACAATATCTAATTGCCCCAACTCAATTTTGAGTTGCAAATCAACTAATATGATGCCCCAGAATATCGAGATAAATAATAATGTGATGAAATATCCCCTATCTTTCATGAGTTATGTACCTTACTGAAAATGTTGCAAAAGCACTAAGTTGCTAGTGGTTGCTTATGCTGAACATATTTATTGGTTCATTAGTACTTCTATAGTATCAAAGATGACGCAAATGTGCACACATGAAGAAAAAACAACAAAATGATCTTTTCCCAGCAAAAGAAATTTGCAGTACTACTATAACCTGTGCACTGGTTAATGCCGAAATAATTCTTTGACCCATTTAACGGCCTAAAATCATGAAGGAAAAAAACTCTATCCATGAATCATCAAATCTCGCACAAAGTATAAAAAGAATAGGTCTATCTCTAAAACAAAATTAAATATAAATCAGCACATGCGTGTCGAAAACAGCAGAATGACATAGAAAAAGAGGTCCCTGCACTTGGACTCTTTAATTGTTTCTTTGGACTTATACTTTCAACTCATCTATATGTATATATTTATATATATATATGTATATATCTACTCTTTAATTGCTTCTTTGGACTTGTACTTTCAACTCATCATCTGCTTGAAGATCCAAAACAGAAAATAAATAAACAATGAATAAAGTAATTTTAAATTAGAAAACCCGTGCTTACATTGAATTTAGTTTGTAAAATTTTAGGGAATAAATGCTTAACTTGGTTTTGGGTGGGAGTTCAACCCACTCCCGTGCAACCTTCACCAGTTTCTTCACCACTTTAATATTTAACTTATCATTGTCTTCCATGGCAATAATCAAACAAACCTATAGCAATTGATCCTATAGATTAAGGAAACTATGGAAGATATAAAAAATGACATGCAACAGGGATTAAGAAATGGATGCGCAGAAGTAGTGAAAGAGAGAGCGACTATATAATATATAATAGAAAAATCAAAACCTTGACCCGAATATCTTGACTTCCTTACAACACACATCGCAGTTGATATATCAAATATCTTTTTCTCCAAAATAGATGCAGAACACTGAAATTCAACATTAGTAAAAATTGATACCTGTTTGGCCTAGCCATCGACTCCCCTGGAGGAGAAAGAGATAAGTAAGTGAAAATTGACAGCTGATTGAAGAGAGCGATTTGGATGTCTAGAACTCGTACGAGGTGTTAATGGATATTCGAAAACCGACTAAATCCACCGAACTGATATTTAGGTTTTTTTTTTTAAGAAACCGTAGGTTTTTATATAAATCTATAACTGCACTAATAATTAAGGTAGATTTTTTATTTTATAAAAATAAATCGAAAAAATACCGAACTGTACCGAATAAATTTTACATGTGAAAAATATATTTATCTAGTAAGTTTAAAAATAATAATGCATTAAATTTTTCTTTGGGCATTAGAATTATGAAAACTATTACAAGCCAACAAGTAATTAAATTCAAAATACTAATTCCTAAAACCTATTATGCTACATCTACTTAAACTAAGTTAATTCAAGTACCTTTATTAGCAAGACACAGTATTCTAGCGATAATGAGTAGCAAACTACTATGTATTGAATATGTCTTCTTTCATATAATTTAGATTTATTTTTTTGAATATTTAATCTTCTATATATTTTATTCTTGAGCCCCAGTTTGGTTAATATCTTTCCATTCATGTGATTTATATTTTCTCTGCCTTTGCTTGTTTTCTTTTACGTTATTGTAGAATAGTTGATGGATCTATACTCTAGCCATCTTTTATTTTTTTTTTAATTCATCATTCTTTAAACAGTAAAAATGCCTAGAGAGTTTTGCTAAGCCCTATAAAAGAACGTATGTTATTGCATTCTATTTCTACTAGTAAATTTTACATGATATTTAAAAAAATATCGAAAATTAACCGAACCGTACCGATACCGAAGAGAAACCGACATGATTGGGACGGTTTCGAAAAAACTAATTTTGATTATACATAATAAAATAATCAAAAAATTAGTATAGTACAGATTTTTTAAAATAACTGGTCGAACCGAACCATTGACACCCTGCTAGAACCTCCCGGAAGAAAGAAAGGGATTGCTTTACTTTTCTAAAGGACTTAAAAAAAAAAAGTGACTCGTGTATAACACGTTTTTGGTACTTAAAGCACCAAGGGACACTTTTAAAGAAGTGTCAGCTTTTTCGTCATTATAGAATAAATGTGCACACAAATAGTGTTGTATATACAATGCAAGGCAAATTAAAATTACCAAAACGCCCTTCGTTGTACCATCAACCTTTACTTATTATATAGTTACTAGATGAGTATTTCCCATGCATAGCACGGGCCCAACAATTATACAAGAGTCCAATAATTTAAGTCTATAATTTTGACTGAGAGTCTAATAATTTGAGTTCTGATATAATTTTAATTGTGTATGAACGCATATTTATACTTGATTGCAACTATAAATAGCAATAAATAATTTAGAATAACCATATCACCTACAAAAAGAACAGTTCCCTTCTCAGTAAATAGTGAGAGACATAGAAAATCATATTTACCTCCCCAAAAGCCTGGCGTGTGTAGAACCGAGCAAATATTTCATTTTGTTGTGCTTGTAACGACCCGACCGGTCGTTTTGAGCATTTTCACTCGGTAGTTTACGGATGTGAGTAGCTTCGTATGATGTATTATGACTTATGTGAATTGTCGGTTTTGGTTTTCAGGTTAATCGGAATCGAATTGGAAGAATGAATTTCATGGTTGAAGCTTTAAATTGGGAGAGTTGACCAAATTTGACATTTAGCATTTGACCTCAGATTAGAATTTTGATGGTTAATTAGCTCCGTTGGGGGATTTTGGACTTAGGAGCGCGTCCGGATTTTGATTTGGAGGTCCGTGGTTGAATTTGGCTCGAAATGGCGAAAGTTGAAATTTTAGAAATTTGACAGGGAGTGGACTTTTTGATATCAGGGTCGGATTCCGATTCCGGAAGTTGGACCAGGTACGTAATGTCGAATGTGATTTGTGTGCAAAATTTGAGGTCAATCGGATGTGATTTGATAGGTTTCGGCATCGATTGTGGAAGTTTGAAGTTTTAAAGTTCATTGAATTCGAATTGAAGTGTGACTCGTCGTTCCAATGTTGTTATGTGTGTTTTGAGGCCTCGAGTAGGTTCGTGTTATGTTATGGGACTTGTTGGTATGTTTGGTTGAGGTCCCGGGGGCCTCGGGCGAGTTTCAGACAGGGTTCAGATCTTTTTCATGTCATGTTGCATTGTTGAAGATTTCTGGTTCTAGTGTTTCCACATTTGTGTGATTCGTTGGGATCTGTAAATCAATATAGCATGTTTGAGCGAGAAGAGTGTTGGGTATTGCTTGGTTGATGGAGTATTGGTTATGTTCTTTCGGGTTTTGTGTGACATTGTGTCATTTGCTTCTCCGTGGTTATGCTAATGCGCTTTGAGTACTTGATGTCGAATTGCGCATGGTTATTGATTTTTAGCAGAGTGGCTTGAGGTATTTCATATGGACCAGTATTTGGATAGGGTCGCGCATTGCAGCGGAGTTATATTGAGATATGATCCCTCGTGTTAGGTTCATGTGTTTTGGTTCTATGATGTGCGATAGGTTCTTAGCATTGCGTTGTGGTGGTACTTGTTGAGCTTGCGGGACAGTTCTCCCGTCTGAATCAGTTTTCCATGATTTGAGTACATTTGGATTGTTGCTTATTGGTGCATGGATTGCACGGTTTGTGGCTTTGGGTAGTATTGGTGTTGTGTGTCAGTAGAGTAGTTGGTATTCGATAAGATGAAGTCGTTGGATCTAGGATAGGTGCTATCGAATTTGATTGTGGTATATTTGGAAGGATAATATCGGAAGTCGGTTTAGAAATTGGCTATGGTTCATGTTGAAGGAAAGGGAGCTCCATGTCTTGTTGATTTGATGTATGGTTATGAGTTTCTACGTGTTCTTTCATTATCGGCAGTGTACAGATGTTTTAGAATGAGGTTTTGTTGGATATGAGGTTTATTACCGATATTGGGTGGTTTTGAGCAGCTATTGTGATTAGAAATTATTGCTATGAGTATTTGAGTTATGCGGTATATCATGTGATTTCATCTTGGATTATGGTTACAACTTGTTCAGACTTATACAGTATATAGATGCAAAAT
The DNA here is from genome assembly GCA_000715115.1 of Nicotiana otophora. Classification (NCBI taxonomy): domain Eukaryota; kingdom Viridiplantae; phylum Streptophyta; class Magnoliopsida; order Solanales; family Solanaceae; genus Nicotiana; species Nicotiana otophora. The sequence goes on from AWOL01S0003744.1 coordinate 109,845, forward strand.
TCCGATTTTATAAGAAATTTCGGATGTTGAAAATTGGATTCGAAGGCTTGTGGGCTAGGTTAAATTGAGAAATTTCAGTTATGTTGTGTTATCGGACCTGTATAGGATAGGGTGACATGAGATCACCCTCGGGTATGTGCATGGAAAGGTTATACGGCAGTTGATGGCTTTGAGAACTACTCTAGGCACGTTCGAGGACGAACGTATGTTTAAGTGGGGGAAATGTAACGACCCGACCGGTCGTTTTGAGCATTTGCACTTCGCTCGGTAGTTTACGAGCGTGAGTAGCTTCGTATGATGTATTATGCCTTATGTGAATCGTGGGTTTTGATTTTCAGGTTATTCGGAATCGAATTGAAAGAATGGATTTCATGGTTGAAGCTTTAAATAGGGAGAGTTGACCAAGTTTGACATTTAGCATTTGATCTCAGATTGGAATTTGTTGTTGCTCATGACCCAATATATACCTTAGTCATCAGATTTCTTTAAACGGATGACTTCCTTATACTTCTCTTTGATGAATAATCAGTCTATAACAAAATCAACTAATAAAAACAATTAAGATTTCACAAAATACCATAGAAGATGTAATCAAATAAAAAATGTCCTCAAGATATAGTCATCGCAAAATAATGCTTAATCCTGACCATTCCGATTAGAAGTTAATCAACATGGAATTTGAATACTTGATAAACCAAGTAACATCAATAACTCTTTTGTGTTATTCAGTACGCAAGAGCATAAGATGTTTGAAACGGACTCAGTCCAGGTAATAAATTTTTCTTTCTCAACTTTTTGGTTTGTCCTTGGCATCAAGATGTGACACATATCCAATTTGCAATGGTTTATGAACAAAGAAAATAACAAATTATTATACCATATAACAGTTACCAAATAACTCTACATTAATCATGCTAAACCATCATTTCTCTGTTTGTACTCAATCTTAGTGCATAAACCCATAGAACAAAAGTATCTCATGGAAATAGTGCAGTGTGGTATAGAGTAATTGTGTTGTAATTCACAAATAAAACATAATTCCTCTGTCCCAATTTATGTGTTATATTTCTTTTTAATCAGTCCCAAAAAGAATGTCATACTTATTTATTTAGAAAGAGTTTAACTTTAAATTAAAGCACAAAAGCAAGCACACCCAACAAACAACAAAGATTTAGATCTTACCATCATAAAGATAAACATAATACGTGAAGAAGAAAGTGTACCAATATAGATAATTCATAACCTTTCTGAGAGTGATGGAGGAGGAGCATCGAGTCTTCCATGACCATGGCAAGTAAATATTTTTCTATCTTTTGAGTACAAACCTGTTTCAATAAGGTAAATTCAAAGTGGGAACAAAGCTCGAGCATTCTCTGCAAAGTCAGAAATTGAAAAGAAGATAGATAAAGAAGAAATGATAGTAAGCGATTGCCATTATACTCATTTATATAATAAGTTAGATAACTTATGATGGTTGGAGAGGATATGTGTTTTAAGTTTAAAACAAAGTTAACACTTTTCTAATTCTTGTTCTGCTTCAGTAGTTATTAAATTTGAAAATACCAAATGACGACAAAGCAATGCGGTAGAGTGATCTTCCTATAATTATTAATCAATGTAAAGTCTTCCCACAAAACGTGAAAAATACATTATGTTTGTCGGTTCATCTAAATAAATAGAGAAAAACAGGAGAAATGAGAAGTTGTTATCACCACCATTATAACGAAAAGGAAAGAAAGATAGACTAATAGGCTATATTCAATGTTTTGAGATACGACTGGATTTTGTGGCAGAGATATAAAGTTCTTCTAGATTGTTCTTTTCTACTGAAAGAAGACGTGATGTATATTGCAAGTGATTAACTCCTCGAGATGGAGAGACCATAAGGATAGAAAGTTGTCTGTCAAACAGAGTACATTGCTTTTGAACGCACAAACTGTATAGCCATGATCTATCAAAACTCACGCTTCAAAAAGGGAGAATCTAGAAGTTCAATGTAGAAGTAATTTCTTTCAATAAATTCATCAAACACTTGTGGCACAAAAAGTGTTACCTAAAAATGTAACAAAACCCAATTAAAACTAACTTAGGTTTCAGGTAGCAGCACCCACATGCCCCATATTAAACCCAGTTCCATTAGTAGTGTTCTTCTACCAAGAAGAGGCAAAAAGAAAAAGCAAGAAAACCAAATGAAAAAAAACTTAAATCAAATTTTACTGAAGATTTAACCAATCGCTTAGACCACAAATTAAAGCAGAAGTATTATATTGATACAAGTTGCATATGAAGATAAAAATGCAGAATAACAGCAGAAGAGAAAATCCAAAATAAATAACAACAATAACAACAGATAATAGCAGACAAAAAAATGAAATAAAATAGAAAAACAATTGAAAAAAAATTAGATGACACACTAACCTGAACCTTGTAACACCCAAAGCAGAAGACCCATAAATGTAGATACTTCAAGCAAGAAGCTGATAAAATAGGAAGAAATCCCTTGAAAAAGAGTAATGAACAGAAAATTGAAAGAGAGGAGGAGGAACTGAAAATAAGTGGAAGAAGATTTAAGAAAATATTGTGGTAAAACATCAAGTCGAGAAGATGAAGGGGACGTGAGAGAGTTAGAAAGGAGATGAAAGTGTGTACGGTTATAGAATTATGTGGCAGTGTATGAAAAATAAAATGCCAATTCTACCCTTGGTCGAGCAAGCATGGGTTTTCTATATAATAGAAAAGTTAATTATGAAAACTGATAATTCATAGCATCATGTCATTTTACGTGCTCCTTCAACATTAGCAATGTTTACCCGTAAAACGGAATAGTTGAATTTATACATCATTTGTTGACAATTGAATTAATTTGATCCTGAAATAATAAAAGAATTGAAGAAATACACAATACTTAGCTTTGAGATGAAGATAAAATAGCATAAACAATAATTCCGGGAACAAGGCTTCCGGGCGCAACAATAATGAAATCGAAAAGTAAGAAGGTAAAATTGTATAAAGTTTTGAATAGATTATAGCATAAGTTTGCCAGAAAATTCCTGTCCTTTACAATGATAACACAGGTCACTATTTATAGATGCACCTAGGGAACACGTTCTGATGATCTTGCCCTTCTTTAATGTCAATTATGAGGACCATTGAAGAATGTTTAACGGTGAGCATGAATGGCAAATTCTTTGTAACGGGCAGCGTATTAAATGATGTAGAATATTCTCCATTAAATGCTATTGGGTGGCAAACATTTATTGCATTTTTATGAGCATCATTCTTTCCGGTGACAAATAGAACAGTTGTCTTCGGTCTTAGCTATCCTGTGCTTTCGGTTCCACGCGTTACCCTCTCATGCAATTACTTAACATAGCATATTTTACCCTATACAGATAGTCCCCCTGCTTTTCGGTGATATAACTTTGTGTCACCGAGAAGTTGGTAGAAATATTCTTTTTGGCGGGAATTTCTCTGACCCCCTCTGAAAAAGCTTTTGATGGTTGATTAGACGCACACCTCTCCGCATTTAATGCCCCGAACACATATCATCCCACTATTCAGCATAACTTTTGCCGGTTATCGAGGTAATTATGGCTATGAATTTAGCCGCCTAAATATTTACTTATACACATCAACTTCTTTAATTTTACACTTCATAACATTCTAAACTTTTGAAGACTTTCTTTACTCAACTCGTCTTCCGACTTCAACCTTTTTTTAACTTCCTTCTTTGAGAGAAAAAACTCTTTCACTGATAAGAAATGACCTCCTCTTCAAGAAAACCTAGTTCTTCAAAGAACAAAGGCAAAGTTGACGATGCCGCTCCCCCTACGGTGAGTACTATTGTCCCAAAGAGCCTGATCACCACCAAAGATTTCAAAGAGAAGTTTCCTTCTGCTAACTCTCGTACGTGGGCCGTTGATAAATACTTTTCTTCCATCCGTCCTTTCAGTATTCCTGTTGTGAAGAAAGATTGTCGTTGCCAGGATTTAGACATTATCGCTCCTGATCTGGTGGAGCAGGTAACCCTACCCAAGGAGTGTATTATATACTTTTACACGTATCCCTTTACTATGGGAGCATTTTTCTGAGTGGAGAGCTCGATTCCATTATTGTAGAGTTCTATCTCCGCTATCAGGTGTGTATGGCTCAAGTAAGTCCTTCCGTGTGGAGGATGATTTCTTGTCTTCGGCGCCTGTGCCAATAAATGGGAGAGGAGCTCTTCCTAGTTCACGTGATGAACCTCTATTCCCCCAAAATCTTCCGTGGGGGAATGATAAACTTCAGCAAATATGGCTACCATGCCCTACTATCTAGCATGGATGATAACAACGATCATGGGTGGATGGAACGATTCGTTGCAGTCACCACCAGTGATATCATTCCGGCAACGACTTCATCCTTTCTTGAATCATGGAATTGCACTCGTAAGCTCCTTGTTTAATATTTCTTTCATTAGAAGTTTTTTCATATCCTTATCGACCATTCTTCTTTTGCCTGTTTCAGCAACTCGATGGGTTCCATCCAGGGTTGAAGGCTTGGACCAGTGGGTCCAGAAAATCTTGGACATTACTATGCCCGAATCCGGTACGTGGAAAGAACTGGCCCTCAAATATGGGTGGAAGGCCAAAAATCATGGTTACTTAGACTCATCTCGTCTTTTTTTGTGTGAGGAATTTAAATAATCCTTCTCTTTTGCCGAATTCAGGTCTACCCCCAGGCTCGGTTGTCGTCCCCAAGGAGGATATTTTGGCTGATCCTGCTGATACGGCGAGGATACTTCAGGAGGCATTTACTCGAAAAGGTGTCTCTGGGCCTACTTCGGGTGCAGGTATTACGTCTCGAAGTCCCTGGTCGGAGAACAAGAAACCAAAAAGAAAGAACTCCTCCGCAACCGGGGAAAAGAATAAGAGGGGGAAGAATGCCTCCCCCGAGTCGTTTCCGGAAGTTGTGATGATGAGCCCTCTACCCAGGCCGGCTATAGACACTGTGATGATCGATGATGATGGAAAATCTAGTGATGAGGGAGCTTCTCTACCTAGAAGATGACAATCCTCATCAACTCAACAGAATGATCAACCTGTTGAGTTAGTTGCATCAACCGAGGACGATGTTTCGACACTTTGGGGGGGAGCTTGAGATGGTAGAAAATGCCAACTCCCATTGCCCTATCCCAGTCGTTGTGCCCGATACCGTGAGGCTGAGTATCGGGCCCCTGACTTCTTCGGTTGATGAGCAACCAATAACTAGCATTGCATTTACTGCAGCCGTTTCTCACCCTTTAACTCCATTAGCTTCATCTCCACCGGCTGCATCTGTCCGAGAAGAGGATGTAAGTCCCCAGTTCATGGGAATTTGGGGCAAAATTATGCTGCCCCCTCAGAAGATCCGCAAAGGAGGAGGAGTGTTACTCTCTCGGTCTCCACCGGGTGCAACCTGTTGTCCCGACCGGTAGAACTTGCTAACTACCTGAAGCTTTGGCTTCAGAAAAAGATTGGAAAAAGATACAGGCTCTCTCGGGAGAGTGATTGTTGAATAATGCCATACACAATGCCGCAGCAGTATATTCTTCATTTCCTTTGCCATTTCTTTTATCTTTGATTTAGTATTATTTTTGAATTTGCCTTACTTGTTTCGCAGGCCCATTTCCTTGCTTCTGGGGGCCTTTAGAGGTTGATTTGGGAAAAAAGAGGAACTTACCTCCGAGCGGGATCAACTTTTGGTCGAGCGGTACCAAACTGCTACTCGCCTTTGAGAACTGGAAACCAAAGCCGCTGAGGCCATTATGTTGGAGGCTCCTTTGCGGCAAAGCAAGCAATAAGTGGAGACCCTTAGTCAGGTGATCGCCCTACTGAGGGTTCAATTTGAAGAGGCTAGGGCCAAATGGGCTGAACTCTATAGTGTCGTTCTTGCTACATCAGATCGCGAGGATGCCTCCGCTGAAAGATTGACCAATTTAGAGGCGGCCTTGAATTCCAAAACTCAAGAGCTTGCTGCTGTCGGGGTGAAATATGTCCACTTGGAGGAGAAGTACAAGAGGACTATCGAGCATAACAAAATGTTTAGTTCTATTATCTGCGATCTTGATGTTAGCCTTCGGTCAGTGAGGTCCGCGCGTGATAATCTTTCTACCGAGGTTGACCAACTTTAAGAAGAACTCAAGTACCGAGTGACTTCCCTCGTTGTTGAAAAGACTTATGTTATGCACAGCATGAGGAGAAAAACCTTGGAAGAGGCTAAAACGGGTATCATTGACTTTGATGCTAAAATTGCTAAAGCCCGTGAGCTAAAGTCAACTGCTAAAAGGGGTCTCCCGATAGGGCCTGATGCTTCCGGTTCTTCTGGTTCTAGTTTTGAAACCTCGGGAACTGAAGAGAAACTGGAGGGCGAAGATGTTGAAGGCCAACCTGATGAGGGCTAAGGTGCTGAGCCATCGGCGGATCTACCCACTTTTCTTGGGGGCATAGACGTTTCTCTTCCTCACGGTTCCAAAGATGCAGTAGTTTAGCTTTTTCTTTCTTTTCCCAACTTTTGTACTTGTACCATCTTGGCACGTTTATTGTGAATGAAAACATCTTTTCTCAAGTATTGTATGAGTCTTTTTGCATTCTTTCGTTTGAACATTTATGCAATTGTTAATTTTTGCATTCTTTTTTGCTTAAGTGTTTTGTGAAAGTTTTACTATTTGCGTCTGATTATGTAAGGCCTTGGGTGTATTTTCCCCCCAAAAGCATTTGGATTTCGAGCACAAGTTCTTCCAAAATCAACCATTTATCGTGAGGGTTTTTATAAGAGAGGACCCTTTTATGCTTACGGTGCACTTAAAGAGGGCGTCTCCTATTCATTACGACACTAGTATTTGAAGTACTTGTTTAACTTTTAAATGATAAAATCAATTCATCATTCAAACAATAAAAACAATAGAAATAAAAGGACTTTACTTTATTCCTTCCATTTTCAAAAAGTACGTAAGCATTCATTATGCTGAAAATAAATTGCCATTTATTGTGGATAACTTGTACAACTTGTTTCTACATGGATGGTTGCGTAATCCCCGGTCCCGATGATATAACTATAATTCCGATTTTCGTATTCCGATCGACATGGCGGTCATTGTTTCCGTATCCTCATATCATTCCCCCCTAGTGTTCAAATGTGAAGGTAGCGAATTGGAACACTGGAAGTTTTGCACCTTTGCGGATTCCACTAATAAATTGCTAGATAATCTTCAGTTCGGTAACAAACTTCACTTATCCTTAGGAATTTATGCTATCGAGCCAAAGAATATCTAACAATCCCCTAGTGGTTTGCATTTGTGAACGGTCGGGTAACTTTGCTTGATATCAAACTTAATTTTCAGGTGGGAAATTTGCTACCGAGCCAATGATTATCTAACCGCTCCGGAGTGGTTCTTCGCTTGTGTGCCTAGCTATTAAAGGTCTTATTGCTGCTGTTGAAATCTTCTTCGTAGTATGCTTTCTGTTGTTGCCTCACTAAAAACCTTGCCAGAAAAACCCAATTGGGACAAAAACTGGACAAAGGAAAAAGAGTGCAGTACACACTTTCAATGCAAGTGATGTTCATCAACAATAATATCTCTTGAGGTATGCCACATTCTAGTTGCTTGGAAACTTTTCTCTATCCTTATTATCCAACTCATACGAACCCTTCCCAGTGAAAGCTGAAACCAGGTAGGGGCCTTCCCAGGTTGGACCTAGCTTCCATGCGTTGAGTTCCCGAGTGTTTTAAGTTACTTTCCTTAGAATCAAGTCTCATAATTTGAAATAACGGAGGTTGCCTCTTCGATTATAATATCTTTCCATTCTCTGCTTTTGGTCTGTCATTCTTATATGCACCAAGTCCCTGCGCTCATCGAGTAACTCTAAGTTGATTAATATTGCTTCGTTATTTGTCTTTCATTTTCTTGGAAATATATCAAGGTGGGCTCCCCTACTTCCACTGGGATTAAGGCTTCTGTCCCGTACACAAGGGAAAAATGGGTTTCTCCTATGCTTGATTTGGCCATTGTTTGGTACGCCCATAGCACTCCAGAAAGTTCCTTAGGCCATTTACCTTTGGCCGTTTCCAACCTCTTTATGAGATTTTGTATAATCACTTTGTTCGTTGATTCTGCTTGACCATTTGCGCTCGGATGATCGGGAAAAGACGTGCTTCTTTTGATTTTCAAGTCTTCATGGAACTTTGTTATCTTTGCACCTATAAACCGTGGACCGTTATTGCAAGCATTCTCTTTTGGTATTCCAAATCTGCAAATTATGTACTCCTAGAAGAAATCCACCACCTCGCATTCGCCGATATTCTGAAAAGGACCTGTTTCAACCCACTTAGAAAAATAGTCCATTAAAATTAAAAAGGAATCTTACCTTACCAGAGGCCGACGACAGTGGTCCGATGATATCCATTTCCCACTTCATGAATGGCCATGGAGAAAGAACTGAGTGTAATGGTTCTGCTGGTTGATGTACCAGTGGTGGGTAGCATTGACACTTATCTCATTTTTGCACAAAAGCTTTGGCGTCTTGTTCCATTTGGGGCTAATAGTATCCTGACCTTACCAGTTTTAGTACTAAGGAGGTTGCGCCCAAATGATTTCCATATATCCCTTTGTGGACTTCTTGCATAACATAATTAGCTTCGGAGGCTCCCAAGCATCGGGCCATCGGTCCTTGAAAAGATTTCATGTACAGTTGGCCTCCTTTGAAGCTACATCACGCTGCTTTGGGGTGCAACGCCCGAGATGCCTTGGATTCTTCGGGTAAGTTCCCATGTTCGAGATAATCGATGATTTCATTCCTCCAGTCCCTAACCAAATTAGTCATATTTACCTTATAGTAGCTATCTGCATTTAGAACCGAGTGCATGAGCTGCACTACAGTCCCGAAATCTGATCCCTTTATTTTTGTTGATGAACCGAGGTTAGCTAGTGCATCTGTTTCTACATTTTCTTCCCTCGGGATATGCGTAATTGACCACTCCCGAAATTGAGAAGCAGAGCCCTATTGTTGCATGTCCTCCTCTTTGGTTTCGAAGATCCCGTAGACCTGATTTACCACCAGTTGTGAGTCACATTTGACTTATATGACCTCAGAATCTAGTCTCCGGGCCAATTCAAGTCCTGCAATCAAAGCTTCGTACTCTTCTTCGTTGTTAGTCAAATGGACCGTTCTTATGGCCAGTCTTAAGGTTTCTCGCCAAAGGCGTGGTTAATACTATGCAAAGCCCGGATCCTTTTACGTTGGAAGCTACGTCTATAAATAAGATCCATACTCCCGATGTCAAGTCTGACACCATCTCTACTTCTTTGGTTGCCATAAGCAGCAATCCCAGACTGAAATCGGCCACAAAGTCGACCAAAACTTGTGACTTAATCGCTTTCCTAGTTTATACCCTATGTCGAATTCACTCGTTTCGACGGCCTATTTGGCCAATCTACCCGAGAGTTCGAGTTTGTGAAGTATATTCTGCAGGGGAAAGGTGGTCACCACAGCTATCAGGTGACATTGGAAGTAAGGCTTCAGCTTCCGAGCAGCAACAACGAGAGCTAAGGCCAGCTTCTCCAAATGCGGGTAGCGAGTTTCTGCTCCTGTTATAATTCTACTAACGTAATAAATGGGATATTGCATACCCTTATCCTCACGGACTAAAACGACGCTGTCCGCTACCTCTGAGATTGATAGGTAGATTAACAATATTTCACCTTCCTTTGATTTTAATAGTAAAGGAGGGCTTGACAGGTACCTTTTCAAATCTCTCAAGCCTGCTGGCATTCCGGTATCCATTCGAAGTTGTTTTTCTTTTTGAGCAGCGCGAACAAACTGGCATTTATTTGGTGACCGGGAAATGAATCTGCTCAAAGCGGCCAATCTCCCTATGAGCTTTTGAACTTTTTTCATGCTTGATAGCTGGTCCGGGATGTCTTCGATGTCTTTTATCTTATCGAGATTTACCTCAATCCCCCTTTGTGATACCAGAAATCCTAGGAACTTGCCGGAGATGACCCCGGACACGCACTTCTCGGGGCTAATCTTTATGTTATGCTTCCTTAGGTTGTCAAAAGTTTCTTGCAAATGCTTAAGGTGAGATCACCTGCATTCAAAGACTTAACAAGCATATCGTCTATATAAACTTCCATGGTTCACGGACAACTCACGTGCTGCACAGACAACGCATTTGCTAATAATATAAATATCTCGATCCGCACGAATAACTCACGTGCTAATAATATAAATATTTGGATCCGCACGGACAACTCACGTGCTATGGTATCAATATCCGGATCCGTACGGACAACTCACGTGCTGCACAGACAACGCATTTGCTAATAATATAAATATCTCGATCCGCACGAATAACTCACGTGCTAATAATATAAATATTTGGATCCGCACGGACAACTCACGTGCTATGGTATCAATATCCGGATCCGTACGGACAACTCACGTGCTGCACAGACAACGCATTTGCTAATAATATAAATATCTCGATCCGCACGAATAACTCACGTGCTAATAATATAAATATTTGGATCCGCACGGACAACTCACGTGCTATGGTATCAATATCCGGATCCGTACGGACAACTCACGTGCTGCACAGACAACGCATTTGCTAATAATATAAATATCTCGATCCGCACGAATAACTCACGTGCTAATAATATAAATATTTGGATCCGCACGGACAACTCACGTGCTATGGTATCAATATCCGGATCCGTACGGACAACTCACGTGCTGCACAGACAACGCATTTGCTAATAATATAAATATCTCGATCCGCACGAATAACTCACGTGCTAATAATATAAATATTTGGATCCGCACGGACAACTCACGTGCTATGGTATCAATATCCGGATCCGTACGGACAACTCACGTGCTGCACAGACAACGCATTTGCTAATAATATAAATATCTCGATCCGCACGAATAACTCACGTGCTAATAATATAAATATTTGGATCCGCACGGACAACTCACGTGCTATGGTATCAATATCCGGATCCGTACGGACAACTCACGTGCTGCACAGACAACGCATTTGCTAATAATATAAATATCTCGATCCGCACGAATAACTCACGTGCTAATAATATAAATATTTGGATCCGCACGGACAACTCACGTGCTATGGTATCAATATCCGGATCCGTACGGACAACTCACGTGCTGCACAGACAACGCATTTGCTAATAATATAAATATCTCGATCCGCACGAATAACTCACGTGCTAATAATATAAATATTTGGATCCGCACGGACAACTCACGTGCTATGGTATCAATATCCGGATCCGTACGGACAACTCACGTGCTGCACAGACAACGCATTTGCTAATAATATAAATATCTCGATCCGCACGAATAACTCACGTGCTAATAATATAAATATCTAGATCCGCACATACAACTCATGTGTTGCGCGGACAACTCACGTGCTAATATATAATCCGCCCGACATAGTCACGGGCCTCCAGCCCAAACATATCATACATGAACAATTAAACAAGTATACATGCATATGACAAATTAAATAAGATTCTCATGCTTCTAGACTGGCATAACTAACATGTTATAGTGTAGGCATGTGCAAAGTGTGCTATCATAACTCAAATCGGCAAGTTATCACAGAATAAGTAACTACCAAGTTTTATTCAGGGAATTAGTCTCTTTGTAACCTCAAGTATGGCTCCAATAGTTCACAATAATGGTACAAATACGAGAACATTATAGCTTTACGCTTAACAGTCAACTCTAGGAATATCTTAGTCTAAGCATTTTCCCGAGCATGAATAATTACCGCGGTGCTTGCACATGGGCTCAAACTCCACACATATGCGCACTTATAGCGCGTAGATATCACAAATAATTCAGGCAACTAGTGCCTCAACCAAGTTTAGATAGGATTCTTACCTCAAACAAGCCTAATTCAATACCGAGAAAGCCAACCAATACTCTAGAAATTCCATTCCGCGCGTATCAACCTCCGAACGGCTCAAAACCCAATTCGTGTGGTGAAATTCCTCTCCAAAGTTGCATAAACCGAGCTCCAAAAATCCAAAAATGTTATAAAAGAACCACGACCTCGAAATATAGGTTCTACCCAGCGTTGTTCGCATTTGCGAACCAATTTTCGCTTCTGTGGACTTGCGTGTGCGACCCAGCCTTCACTTCTTCGAACATGCCTAAGTTCAGCAGCCATCACTTCTTCGATCATTTCCCGCTTCTGCTGTTGCGCTTCTGCGCAAAAATTCCTGCATTTGCGATCCCTCGCCAACAGTCCATTTATGCTTCTGCGATAAAGTGTCCGCATCCACGCCTTCGCAGATGCGAAGAAAACTCCGCATTTGCGGCCTCTTACCTAGTAGTGCTATTTGCTTCTGCGCTCATGGTATCACTTCTGTGACCATTGCACCTGCGCAATACCAGTAGCAGATGCGGAACACCAGAACCAGCAGCCCCAGAAATTCAACTTAGTCCAAAATTTATCCGAACCTCGCCCGAAACTTACCCGAGCCACCGGGACCCCGTCCGAATATACCAAAGAGTCCTATAACATAATACGGACTTACTGGAGGCCTAAAATCACACATAACATCATCGAAACGATGAATTCTACCACAATGCAAGCTTAGCAAATTTTTGATATTTTGATTTTCAAAACTCGTGCCGAATCATATCAATTCAACTTGGAATGAACTCAAATTTTGCGTACAAGTCCCAAATGATATAACGAAGCCACTAAAATTTCTGGAACCACAATCCGAGCCCGATATTATCAAAGTCAACTCTCGATTAAACTTATGAACATTCCAAACCTTCAAATTTTCCACTTTCGCCAATTAATGCCGAAATTTTCTAGAAATATCTAAATGAAATTCAGTGCATATGCCCGAGTCCAAAATAATTATCCGGACCTAATAGAATCATCAAAACTCCGATCCAAGGTCAAATACCTAACATTCAAACTTGGGTCAATTCTCCCAACTTAAAGCTTCAAACGTGAAATTCATTCTTCCAAACTAATTCCGAAACACTTGAAAACCAAAACTGAAGATTAACATAAATTAGAATACATCATATGAAGCTACTCAAGACTTTAAATAGCTGAACGGAATACTAATTCTCAAAATGAATGGTCGGGTCATTACATTCTCCCTCCCTTAAACATACGTTTGTCCTCAAACGTGCCCAGAGTCTGTCCAAAGCCATCAAATCACTATGCCCCCTTACCATGCATATACTCGAGGTTGATCCCACGCCACCCTATTCCATATAGGCCTCACAACACAACGTAATTAAAGATCATTACTTCAACTTTAGACCGTAAACCTTAGAATCCAGTTCCACATCTGGAATTCTTTACAAGACCTAAATCTCGCACCTATACACTATATAAGTCTGGACAAGCCGTATCAAGTCATATCCATAACCCAAGATATATTCACATAATGTACCACACAACTCGCATACTCGTAGCGATAATGTCCGACCACAATAGCCTCTCAAAACAAACCCAATACCGGTAATAAACCTCATATCAAGTAAAACCTCGTTCAAAACCTTTGTACTTTATCGATGATGAAAGAAACACATAGAAACTCCTAACCACTCATAAGATCAACAAGTCATGGAGCTCTCCCGCCCCAACCATAACCATAATCACTTTCTAAGCCGACTTTCGATATTATTCTTCCAAACATACCGTAATCAAATCCGATAGTACCCATTCTAGGTCAAATGACCTCATCTCATCAAACAAAACCACTTTATTGACATTCAACCCCAACAAAACCTAAAGCCACAAACCATGCAACCCGGGCAACAATAAGCAACGATTCAAATGCACCCAAAAATGGGAAATGACTCAACTGAAAGAACCGTTCCGCAAGCTCAATAAGTACCACCACCACCGCAATGTTATGAACCCTTCATACATAGTAGAACCAAGACACACGAATCTAACATAAGGATAATATCCCAACACAACCCCACTACAATGCGTGACCCATTCAAACACCGGTCCATATGAAATACCTCAAGCCACAATGCTCAAAATCAACAACTACGCGCAATTCGACATCAAGTATGCAAGTGGATAAACATAATTATGGAGAAGCGAATAACACTATATACCACCGGCCGGAAAGAACATAACCAAGGCCCAATCAACCATTCAACACCCAAATAACTATCTCGTTCAAATTCTGCAATAAGGCCCAAACAGAACTGCATCATGTGTGCATATTAGCAATTATTCTCAATCTTTTGTAGCATAAAAGAGTAACACATAGACGTATCCGAACACGAACAAGATCTATTCTAACCGAAGGACACACCCTTCACCAATAACGGTGCAAAGCCAACAAATCTGACCCGGTGTAGAATACACATCTTCCTTGGTCCTACCAACGGATCCCCAAATCAACTCCGGTCATCCCCAAATGGATAAATAGCCCCAAAAAAGTCCACAATAACCTCACCATAGCACGTACCACCATTTAGCTAACTTTGGTCACATCCTCACAGTCTTCAAATCCATAGAACACCTGAATCACCACAGTCCATCCCAACTCCACCACTCGAATGACTAGCACATATTTTATACACAATTATCCCATGAGAAATAATTCAAAAATTCTTTCGTGCCACATCGCAAAAATTTGAATATCAGCAGTCAATCAACCAGGTGAGTACCGTAATAGCAATGAAGCACCCATAAGTCAAAACTCAGTGCCCTTTCTGAATGTACACTCTTTTCAGGTAATGCCAAATAGTGCCAACTTTTTTAAATAATTTGTTCTGCATAAACTCTTGACCTTCCTTTTGAAACTGAACAGTGTACTATGCAAATCCCAATCTCACACCATGCGCCACATTTATTAGGCCATTACATGAAAACACGAGAATCTCATTACCAACTCTGATCCAACCTACTACCAAGGTGTCCTATTTCTCTAAGTTTCTTCCGAATTATCTTCAATTTAACATTTCTCCTTACTAGAGCACAACGATCCTTTTCCAAAATTCACCACAAGAGATCCTATCATAAGACTAAATTGCCCGAAGGCCCATAAGCCAATGTATTCTCTCTTAAGCACCCCAAAAGTACCACAATCGAGACACCACTCAGAAAAGACCTTATGTGAATTTAAATTTGTTATTTTTACCTTTCTTTATACTGAAATATAGAATCCATAGTCTTACAAAAACACTACAAGTAGCGGAACCATCCAATACAAATCTTAGATCTTATGCATATACAAATTCAGAACTTCTTAATTGCCACATATAAATCCTGAATCCATTAGAACCTTCTTGAGATTCATCTACTCTACACAAATCTCAATTGCACCACCCAGGAAAACCAAATGATTTGTGCCACATGAGCACAACAACACCCAAGAAAGTAACCCCTTCTTAACGCAACCGAGTAAATTCCTACTCTATGCTCACTACATCAGTCACAAATAACAACTCGAATCATCCCACGATTTCCATATATCCATAAAGTGTAATATAACCCGAATCCAGATATTTCCTTGCCTAAGTCATCCTCGAAACCAACCTCTGCAAGTCATAACTAATCCACCAGTACGCCTCAGACCAAAACTAATATTTAACACATAACCATGCAATCAAATCATCGCTAGTAGACTCCCCCACTTAGCTCAAAGCCATATAATAGAACATCTGATATCTCACCATATCCATGCACTATTACTGCCATAATACCATAGTGGGATTCAACTAGATCCGTCGTAAGCTCATGTATTACAAACCATATAATACCTCAAGTCATCTAATAGGCTCGCATTCAACCTCGTGACAATCAAGTCAGCTTTCTCAACCAA
Organism: Nicotiana otophora; assembly: GCA_000715115.1. NCBI lineage: Eukaryota > Viridiplantae > Streptophyta > Magnoliopsida > Solanales > Solanaceae > Nicotiana > Nicotiana otophora. Next base: position 125,719 of record AWOL01S0003744.1, read on the forward strand.
TCCAAACTCAAATCTCAACACATATAGCCCATTTGTAGAAAATAAAGCCTCCACGCAATATTATAAAGATCATACCTCCGTAGACCACCCCGCAGGAGATAACCCTCCTGCTCAGCCTCAAACAAACATCTCTCTATACCCTTTCGCAGCCACAATTACTATGTAATCACTTGGTTTTCCTGAGTCTGAACTCATCAACAAGACATGACAATCTAATCCGTTCCACAAATAAACACAATGAAAGATCCTTCAACACACTCATATTCCGAGACTATACATCACGTCAAGACATAATCAAGCACCCAATAGTCCTTTTTACATCTTAAGAAAACTCTTTTTGTCACATTCAAAACCATCTGAACACATCCCGAAATCACATATACTCATCATATAGTCATTCCAACCACTCATCGAGCCACAAATTCCACTCATAGGGACACTACCGGACATGTGAGTCCAAAAGTACAAGTTCACATAACTGAAACTACCGAGCCTAAGTTGCGGTCCAAATCTGGCCTCAAGTCCTCCAGACTGGCCCAACTCCAAAACGTAGAAATACATCCCACATCTCATCCATATGATCCACAAGTCTTTGATGCACAGCTGATACCGATACGAGTGAGTGGAAGGAATTCAAAGTGATACGATTCAAGCAGATTCAATGTCGCACGATAAAGAAAGAAAGATGGGAAGTTTATCCTAAATGCCCTGTAGCCTATCGAAGATAGGTATGGACATCATCATACCGATCCGCAAGACTCTACTAGACATCATGACTTGTAGGACCTATGAACCTAGGGCTCTGATACCAACTTGTCACGACCAAAAATCCAAATAGCCGTGATGTCACCTAACCCAACCCGCTAGGTAAGCCAATTAACAATAATCCAACTCTAATGAAATTTACTTAGAAAATAAGTGTTGAAATAACTAAACTTTAATACATTTCCCAAGGACTGGTAGTACAAATCATGAGTTTCTAAGATTTAGAATTTACAACTCGTATGAAATAAATAAATCATCTATTTGAAATATACATGAACAAATTAAAATTTTAAAGCTGCCCAGAATAAGGGGCAGCCATGATCGGAACACAGGTACATCGTCAATGTCATCTCTCGCCGTACACAATAACATCATCATCCAAAATTTGCACGCAAGGTGCAGAAGTATAGTATGAGTACAACCTACCCCATTTACACAATAAGTATCCTAACTAAAGATTATGCCCACTAACTCCTGTGCAATTCATAATTTCAACATGTATAGAATAAATATATGATCAAATCAGGTAACCTCAGGTAAAATCTCTTTGATACTTACAATTCTCTGTTATCAAGTACTCGCTCAATAAACAATCCAGCATATAAGGAGGACATGCAAGCAAATCAGGTAAACAATCAAGGAAATTTCAAGTAAAGATGAAATGCGATAACCAACTAACAGTCCGTTGCAGCACGTAACCTAGTCCAATAACAGTAACCAACTCTCCCAAAGCTCACATCAATATCAACTGCACGAACAACTCACGTGCTATAGTATCAATATCTGGATCCGTACGCACAACTCACATGCTACACGGATAACTCACGTGCTAATAATAAAAATATTTGGATCGACACGGAAAACTCACGTGTTGCACAAACAACTCACCTGCTAATAATATAAATATTTGGAACCGCACGGACAACTCACGTGCTATAATATCAATATCTGGATCTGCTCGGACATCTCACGTGCTGCACGGATAACTCACGTGCTAATAATATAAATATCTGGATCCGCACGGACAAATCATGTGCTAATAATATAAATATCCGGATTTGCACTGACAACTCATGTGTTGCAAGAAACACTCACGTGCTAATATATAATCCGCCTGGCATAGTCACGGGCCTCCAGTCCAAACATATCATACAGGAATAATTAAACAATTATACATGCATATGAAGAATGAAGTAAGATTCTCATGCCCCTGGACTGATATAAATAAAATGCTATATTGTAGGCATGTGCAAAATGTGCTATCATAGCTCAAATCGGCAAGTTATCACAGAATAAGTACCTACCAAGTTTTATTCAGGGAATTAGCCTCTTTGTAATCTCAAGTATGGCTCCAATAGTTCACAACGATGGTACAAATACGAGAGACATTATAGCTTTAAGCTTAACAGTCAACTCTAGGCATATCATAGCCTAAGCATTTTCCCGAGCATGTATAATTACCCCGGTGCTCGCTCATGGGCTCAAACCCCACACATATGTGCACTCATAGCACATAGCTATCACAAATAATTCAGGAAACTAGTGCCTCAACTAAGTTTAGATAGGATTCTTACCTCAAACAATCCGAATTCAATACCGAGTAAGCCAACCAATACTCTAGAAATTCCATTCCGCATGTATCAACCTCCAAACGACTCAAAATCCAATTCGTGTGGTAAAATGCCTCTCCAAAATTGACTAAAACGAGCTCCAAAATCCAAAAATGCGATAAAAGAATCACGACATCGAAATATAGGTTCTGCCGAGCATTGTTCGCATTTGTGAACCAATTTCCGCTTCTGCGGACTCGCGTGTGCCACCCAGCCATCGCTTCTATGAACATGCACAAGCTCAACTGCCATTGATTCTACAATCATTTCCCGCTTCTGTGTCCATGCTTTTGTGCAATATTTTCCGCATTTGCGATCCCTTTCCAACAGTCCATTTCCACTCCTGCGATAAAGTGTCCGCATCTGCGCCTTCACAGATACAAACAAAATCCGCATTTATGACCTCCTGCTCAGCAAGGCTCTTCACATCTTTGCTCATGGTCTCGCTTGCACAATACCAATCGCGGGTGCGGAACACCAGAACCAGCAGCCCCAAAATATTCACAACTTAGTCCAAACATTATTTGAACCTCGTCCGAAACTTATCCGAGCCACTTGGGCCGTCCGAATATACCAACAAGTCTTATAACATAATACAGACTTAGTCAAGGCCTCAAATCACACATAACAACATCGAAACAATGCATTGTACCACAATTCAATCTTAGCAAATTTTTGATCTTTCAATTTCCAAAGCTCGTGCCGAATCATATCAATTCAACTCGGAATGAACTCAAATGTTGCGTACAAGTACCAAATGATATAACGAAGCTACAGAAATTTTTGGAACCACAATATGAACCTGATATCATCAAACTCAACTCTCTGTCAAACTTCTGATCATTTCAAACTTTCAAATTTCCCACTTTCGCCAATTAGTGCCGAAACCTTCTAGAAATATCCAAATAAAATTATGGGCATACGCCAGAGTCCAAAATTACCATCTGAACCTAACGGAATCATCAAAACTCCGATTGGAGGTAAAATACCAAAAAGTCAAACTTGGGTCAACTCTCCCAACTTAAAGCTTCAAACATGAAATTCATTCTTCCAAACTAATTCCGAAACATGTGAAAACCAAAATTGACGATTCACACAAGTCAAAATACATCATATGAAGCTACTCAAGACTTCAAATAGCTTAACGGAATGCTAATGCTCCAAATGACTGGTCAGGTCATTACAGTAGGAAATCTCTATCGACCGACACGAGTTAACATACCTTATTCTGCATAAAACGATGTGCAAAAGCATAGAATGAGTACACCCCAGTGGTACCCATCACGTGTCAAGCCTAACCTCAGTAGAGTAGTGACGAGTCTAGGCTGAGGAACCCATTAAGATATAAGTTGTAACGACCTGAGACATTAGGTCTAATGAAGCCCTTACAAACAAATCTTGTAGCTGCTCCTTCAACTCTTTCAACTCCGGTGGGGCCATATGATATGGCGGAATAGAAATGGGCTGAGTGCCCGTAGCCAAATTAATACAGAAGTCAATATCTCTGTCGGGTGGTATCCCCGGCAGATCTTCAGGAAACAGCTATGGAAACTCATGAACAACTGGAACTGAATCCATGGATGAAACCTTTGCACTAGAATCATGGACATAGGCCAAATAACCTAGGCATCCCTTGACCATACGTCGAGCCTTTACATAGAAAATAAACCTACTAGTAGAGTGGCTATGAGTCCTTCTCCATTTTAATCGAGGCAACCTTTGCATAGCTAAGGCCACCGTCTTGGCGTGATAATCCAATATAGCATGATAAGGTTATAGCCAATCCATACCCAAGATGACATCAAAATCTACCATGTCAAAAAGTAGAATATCCACACTAGTCTCAAGACTCCCAATAGTAACCACACACGAGCGATAGACATGATTTACAATAATATAATCTCCCACATGTATGGACATATACATAAGAGCACTCAAAGAACCACGAGGCACAAACATATATGAAGCAAAATAAGATGACACGTAGGAATAAATAGACCTCGGATCAAATAAAATTGAGGAATCTATATGGAAAACGAAAATACTACATGTGATAATGGCGTCAGATGACTCGGCCTCAAGCCTAGCTGGGAAAGCATAACACCGTGGCTAAGCCCTTCTACTCTGAACTATGTCTCTAGGACGACCTATAGTTGACTGACCTTCACCTTAAACAGGCTGACTTCCACCTCTAATGGTATGACCTCTACCTATAGTCCTCTAGATGGTTGAGCGGGCAGAGGAGCAACCAATGGAGGAATCCTGACACGAGAACCTGCTCCTGCACGATGCTCTATGACCTGGGGCAAAATCTAGCAATGTGTATCGGATCACCATAAGTATAACAAGCCCTCGGCTGCTATGACTGCTTACCCTGGAACTGGCCCTGAGGATCTGGACATCAACTCTGATAGTTCTGGATTGGAGGTGTGCTGATAGGCACTGGTGGTGCAATGTAGATTGGTTGTCCAGAATAAGGCACGTAAGGACCACGGCTCCCTAAAGCACTGTGGGATGCCTGAAGCACTGAATGAAATGCCTTGGGAGGATGGCCTCTACCAAAAGCACCCCTACCTCCAGATGAAGAACCACCGAAATGACGGGGCCTCTTATCTTACATCGCCCCCTCTCCTAAGCAACAACCATCTCTATCCGCCTAGCAACATCTACAGCTGTCTGGAAAGAAATATCACTCCCTGTCTCCTTGGTTATCTAAAGCCTCATAGTGTAAGTCAGCCCATCAATAAATCTCCTCACTCATTCCTTCTCAGTAGGAAGCAAGATAGTGGCATAGCGAGCTAAATCCTTAAATCGAGTCTCGTACTGGGTGACAGTCATAGCACACTGCTGAAGTCGCTCAAACTGCCTGCGGTACTCCTCTATAAGGATGATAGGAATGAACTTCTTTATAAATAGCTGTGAGAACTAATCCTAGGTAAGTGCAGGTGACCAAGCTTGTCTAGTCAACCTATAATCTATCCATAATCTCCGGGCGGAACCATTCATTTGGAATGCTGCAAAATCGACCCTATTGGTCTCAACTATACGAATGTTACGCAACACCTCGTGACAATGGTCTAGAAAGTCCGATGGGTCCTCAAAAGATGCACCACTGAAATGCACAAGAAAGAGCTTGGTAAACTTATCCAACCTCAACATAGCCTCAGAAGACAAAGAGGGCCTATCACCGGCTTTTACCGCAACAACTGGCGAAACCACCCCAACTAGAGGGGATGCTGGAGTCTGAAACTGGGGAGCCACCTGCTCTGGGGTGTGAGTAGCGGGAGTTTGTGCTCCTTCCCCAGCCCGAGGGACGGATGGTGCCGCCGGGAATATACTGGTCTGTGCCACACTGTCCATATGGACCACCAAATGGACTAGAACATCCTAAAGAATCGGAGTGGCTATGAACCCCTCCGGAACCTGAGCTGGTCCAATAGGTACAGTCTCAGCTGGGACATCCTCCTCGAAATCCACATGAGGCTCCACTGTGGGTGCTGCTGCTGGAGCTATAGGCTGAGCTCTGCCTCTGCTTCGGCCTCTGGCACGAAATGTACCTCGACCTCTGCTCCTAGTCGTAGCTTCCACAAGGGGCTCTAGCTCCTGTCCGGCAGTAGATGCAGTACGTGTTCTATCCATCTACGAGAGAACAAGAATAGAAGGGTTCAATCATCAATGATAGAATTAAATCGCATGACAGAGTAAGAAAGAAGTGACATTTTTCCTTAACTCCATAGCCTCTAGAAGATAAGTACAGACGTCTCCGTACCGATCCTCCGGACTCTATTAAGCTTGCTCGTGAGACCTAAGTAATCTAGTGCTCTGATACAAACTTGTCATGACCCAGAATCCCAATCTCGGGGTCGTGATGGCGCCTAACATGAACTTGCTAGGCAAACCGATGTGAGATAGTTAATTAGCCAAATTTTAATAGTTTAAAACAAGGTGATGATAAATAGCGAGAGATAGGAATTCAAACTATTACAACACCAGTATAATTCATGTAATAACATCTACTCCCAATGATCCGGAGTCACGAATACACGAGCTACTAGAAGTGCTACAAACAGAGTCTGAAATAAATACAACTATTTCGAATGAAATGTACAATAAAAGAGGGAAGAGAAAGGGGACTCCAGGGTCTGCGGATGCTAGTAGATCTACCTCAAGTATCCGTATGCAATAATCCGAGCTAGCGCACCTCACGTACAACTGGGAAAAATACCATAATCTGCACAAGAAATAAAAAGTGTAGTATGAGTACAACCGACACAATGTACTCCGTAAGTGTCGAGCCTAACCTCGACAAGGTAGTGACAAGGCTATGACAGGACACTCACGTAATTAAACTTGTACAAACATATATATATATATATATATATATATACACACACACACACACACACACACACACCAAACAGCAACAAAATAGAGATTTAATATGTACAATTGGGAGGGGACATGCGAAGGGGGAAGAGATACGATAACTACAACAGAAATGACAACATAAGACAGTCAAATAAATCATCAACCAAGGACGACAGATAACATACGGTGTGAAGATGGCACGGCGTCACTCTTCGTGCTTTTATTCTCATCCTTACCATGAAATTATGTCATAAGAGAAATAAAATGGCACGACATCACCCTTCGTACTTTTACTCACGATGTAACAATGAATAACCGATATAGATTGGAACGTCATCACCCTTTGTGCTTTAATTCTCTTCCTCACTATGTATTAATCAATAAATGAGGTAATGAAATGGAACGACATCACCCTTCGTTCTTTTACACTCTCCCTTACCATGTAGTAATGAATATAAAAATTTGGGAGATAAATAATACAAAGAATGAACTTTACACCAATTATGATTTCCAAGATACCAAACCTCAACTTCCAAAATATTCAACCATTACTAATTAATCCATGAATACGGAAGGAACGATCAAATACGTAATAATCTAGTCTAAGCATGGACGTCATAATTAAAGAGGCAATAAATCACAAGGAAACAAGTTCAACTGCATGTTTTAATGCAACAACAACGCATACATACTCGTCACTTTGCATATACATTGTACCCACACATGAAACACGTAGCAAATAGGCAAACAAGTCGTAATCCCTCAAGTCAAGGTTAACCACGATACTTACCTTGCTCTGCAACTAATTCAAAGTTTAACCATGGCCTTGCCTTTTGTATAAGCCTCCAAACCAACCAAATCTAGCAAATTATTAACCAAACGATTCAAAATAAGCCTTAGAAACTACCCACGAATGAAAGAGGTTTAATTTAGATCATTATTGAAAAAGTCAACAAAAGTCAACCCTGGGCTCGCTTGGTCAAAACTCGAGAATCGGACCAAAACCCGATTACTCATTCACCTCCGAGCTCGGTTATGCAATTCAATTCCAAATCCGACCTCAATTCGAGGTCTAAATCCCAATTTTACAAAAATCCGTAATTCTACCCAAATCCCTAATTTCTACCATAGAAATCCTAGATTTGATGTTGAAATCTTATGAAATATAATGGGTAATTGAAAGGAAATAAATTAAAGTCACTTACCAATGAATTTAGGAAGAAAAGCTCTTGTGCCTTTAAGGTGTTTAGGGTTTTGAACTTGAAAGAATGTACTACAATCCCGTTTTTCTCAGCTTTTGTCGAGGTGCAGATGTCGCAATTGTGACCTAGGGTTCGAGATAGCTCCCTGAGGCACGATAGGCCACCTGTCCAGAATGAGGCACGTAAGGACCATGACTCCCTGAAGCACTTAGGGATGCTTGAAGAACTGAATGAAATGGCCTCTACCAAAAGCACCCCTACCTCCAGATAAGGCACCACTGAAACCACCGGAGTGACGGGGCCTCCTATCTGACATCGGACCCCTCCCTGAGTAAGAACCATCCTTATCCACCTAGCAACATCTACAACCGTCTGGAAAGAAATATCACTCCATGTCTCCTTAGCCATCTGAAGCCCGATAGTGTAAGTTAGCCCATCAATAAATCTCCTCACTCGCACCTTCTCAGTAGGAAGCAAGATAGTGGCATGGTGAGCTAAATCCACAAATCGAGTCTCGTACTGGGTGACAGTCATACCACCCTGCTGAAGTTGCTCAAACTGCCTGCGGTACTACTCTCTCAGGGTGACAAGAATGAATTTCTCTAGAAATAGCTGTGAGAACTAATCCCAAGTAAGTGCAAGCGGCCCAGCAGATCTAGTCAACATATAATCTCTCCACCATCTTCGGGGGGAACCAATCATCTGAAATGCTGTAAAATCGACCCCATTGGTCTCAACTATACCCATGTTGCACAACACCTTGTGGAAACGGTCCAGAAAGTCTTATGGGTCCTCAGAAGATGTACCACTGAAATGCACAGAAAAGAGCTTAGTAAACTTATCCAGCCTCAACATAGCCTGAGAAGACAAAGCGGGCCTATCACCGGCATGTGCCACAACAACCGGCTGAACTACCCTAACTGGCAAAGCTGCTGGAGTCTTAAACTGGGGAGCCACCTGTTCCGAGGAGTGAGTAGCGAGAGTCTGTGCTCCTCCCCCAACTCGAGAAACGGATGGTGCCACTAGGAATGTACTGGTCTGGGTCACACTCTCCATAAGGCCCACAAAACAGACTAGAGCATCCTGAAGCACTATAGTGTCTACGAACCCCTCCGGGACCTGAGCTGGTCCGACAGGTACAATCTCAGCTCGGACCTCCTCCTCGAAATCCACCTTAGGCTCCACTGCGGGTGCTGCTTCTCGAGCTCTAGGCTGAGCTCTACCTTTGCCTCTGCCTCGGCCTCTAGAGTGACCTCGACCTCGACCTCTGCCCCTAGTCATAGCTTCCACAGGGGGATCTCACTCCTATCCGGTGGAAGATGCAGTGCGTGTTCTCACCATCTCCGAGAGAACAAGAATAGAAGGATTCAATCATCAATGACAGAAGAAAATTGCACGGCATAGTAAGAAAGAAGTGACATTTTTCCTAAACTCCATAGCCACTAGAAGATAAGTACAGACGTCTCCGTATCGATTTTCCAGACTCTACTAAGCTTGCTCGTGACTGGTGAGACCTAAGTAACCTAGTGCTCTGATACCAACTTGTCACAACCCAAAATCCCAATCTCGGGGTAGTGATGGAGCCTAACATCAACTTGCTAGGCAAGCCGACGTGAGATAGTTAATTAGCCAAATTTTATTAGTTTAAAATAAGGTGATGATAAATAGCGAGAAATAGAAATTTAAACTATTACAACACCAGTATAATTCATGTAATAATATCTACTCCTAAGGATACGGAGTCACGAATACACGAGCTACTAGAAGTGCTACAAGCAGAGTCTGAAATAAATACAACTCTTTCGAATGAAATGAACCGTAAAATAGGGAAGAGGAAGGACACTCCAGGGTTCGCGGACGCCAGCAGATCTACCTCAAGTCTCCGTATGCAATAATGCGAGCTAGAGCACCTCATGTACTACTATGACCAATACTAGAATCTGCACAAGAAGTGCAGAGTGCAGCATGAGTACAACCAACCCAATGTACTTTGTAAGTGTCAAGCTGTTACACCCTATATTTTCGTACGTAAAGAATGCGTCGTAAGCAAACTAATATAGGACCAAAAATGAGATAATATTTAAAAGTATATAAAGTAAGTTAATCATGTTACCTATGAGGTTACAAATATTGAAGATCATGAACAACAAGTACAAAGAGGGTTGGACAGTTCCGAAGCTAAAGCAATTGAAGAAAACAATGTTTCGTCGAAAGTCGACAAGATGGGAATGTTATAACATGTACCTTAGGGGTGAGACTAGGGTGCTTAACATGATAAGGATATTATGTTATGATTTAGATTAGTCGTATTACATCCGTGTGTTATGTTTTGAAGTCAAGCGAGTTGTGGAACAAAAGTCGATGAAAGTCATCACAAGTTACATTCATAAGTTTTACTGAAACTTTGGGTCAAATGTAACTGCGATTTTCTCCCAATATACTTAGAGTTATGGGTTTTTCCACCCATCAAATTAAATATCTATGAGTTTATTTTCTAACGCATTAAACTGTTTGTCAATACGACATCGGAGTAGAGAGATATGGGCATGTTTGCGATACTGCGCAAGCTGCTAGGTGACAAATAGGTGTGTCACCTACTTGCTTAAATGAAAGCCCAAGAATGTGCCATTTCGGGTCGTCCAAAGAGGACTTTTAAAGGACTAGTTTCTTCATATATTAGACTTAAAATAGAGAATAATAATCAGACATAAGCTCTGCAGAACAAATCCTCCCAAATATTTCCCACAAACCCTAATTGATTTCCTCTCCCTTTCAAGTTCTAATTGGAGGTAAAACCTAGAGTTTGAAGAACCAAGATAGGAGCTGAGTTATCCAA